>CAEGAF010068275.1:0-16985 GCA_903067075.1 Micropoecilia bifurca | reverse complement strand
ATATATATATATATATATATATATATATATATATATATATATATATATATAATCTGTGGTTATTTATTTAAAATGTAGTGGCTGTTGCCAAGGCTTCCCAAAGAGAATGTACAATAACTTTTCATTATGGAACATCCTGGAGATGTGTCCTCTCTAGAGTAATATTTTATTTACTGCATGCTGTAAAGGAGCACAGAGTAAAGAACTTGAATACATTATCCCTATATTTTATCAGATGGTAAAACGATTGGATTGAATATTACATTATATCTCCAAAATCGACAGCAGAAGCCAGATATTTATATCATGATCAAAAAGATGCAAGCACTTTTTTTGTCTGAAGTTAAATCTGACCAAACCTTTTTTTTGTTTTAGCTGAGTGAGAAATGCCAAAATTATTTTGATTTGCTAAATGTCAGAAAAGTTTGGCGAGCAAATGTTTTTAGAAATATTTTTTGTACCTTTGCTCGAATTCAAAAGTTTACGCATTTATTTGGTCAGCATCAGGAATAACTGTCTTTTAAAATGTATGACTGGAAATAATCTTCTAGAAAATTGAAACAAGAAATTTAAAAAATTTCACTTCAGATGATGAGAAAAAATGTTTTATCTTTTGATTGAGTGGTCCAGGAGGGCTTACAATAAAAATTTTTGTCATAAGAAAAATGTGTTCAGCCTGAAAGAACCAATCAAAGGCAGGAGGAGGGTCTTAGCGCTGTCAGTCATTCTTGTGTATGCACGATACACACTCTCCCCCTTTTGCTCTCTGCTGCAGTAATTCTCCTCTCCCATGCTGGAGCCCATCATGAATGCTAATACTCGTTAGCATAGCCACTGATGATGGTGGATAAACAGCTTACTGGTAACGGTAAGTCGTTTCATTTAGCAGCACCTACATAAAGTTGATCAACAGAGCTAAGATCCTCCTTCCTGGCTCTGATTGGTTGCCTGTGGTCTTTTTTTTTTTTGCTGAAATGCAAACAATTTCAGTTTGGCTAATTATCAGAATAAAATATGTCAAGGTTTTCAAAATTCAAGTTTTAAAAATTATTTGGATTAAGCACGCTTTAAAAATAGCTTTAGAGGATTATTGTTTACAACCTGACGTTCCACAGCTGTGCACTCTACATAGCAACAGAACCAAGAGACTGAAAAATAACGAGTGTAAAGAAACAAGCCCGGGGAGCGATGAGCTCGTCCCCACTGGAGAAGCTTGTACGTACTTACTAAATCCCTTCAACCAAATCCCTCCACTTTTAGACTGAGATGGAGAGAGTTAAAAAAAAGAAAGGGAAGAGAGGTGACATTAGAGGGAAGAAAGGGCCGCGGTCAAACGGAGGAGAGTTTGTTTTTGCAGAGAGGGAGTAAAGTCGATGCCTGTGGAATTACAGAAAGCAACAAAGTGGGAATTTTAGCTGATCCGTGTGTGAGCACAGGGGTCTCTGAGGCGGCCCGTCAGGTACGGCCCCCTGGAGAAGAAGGAAGCCTGATGAGTTAATGAAAACCGCCTCCCTCTTTGTTCCGGTCAGAGGTCAGATGTCCTCGAGCCGCCTGGTGTCACGTGACTTATTTTTTCTATTTTTTTTTCTTTCTGTGAGATAAAGTCAGCATGTCTGTAAACTGTGTTTGACCCTAGGTGTCAGATAGGCCAAATGCGCGTAGACACACACACACACACAGATGTGGTGATGACTAAACTCTCAGAAAGGCCTTCTTGCGCTGCCCGGTGCCAATTGGTCCACGGACTGGTACCAGTCCACTGCCCAGGGGTTGGGGACCACTGCAATAAAACCTTGAATTTAGTGGCTGTCATCAGGTGTGAGATAATCACATCCACTTAATCTCCTTTAAATTCACTCCAACAGTCAGTTTCCTCAACTTAGTGTTTTACTAAATTCATTGCAACAACAGTTCCAGGCTGTCGTTCATCTATAAAGAACATCATTTTATTTTTGCGTACAGTCAGACCCCCCATCCCCACCACGTTTCGTCTCATTAGGCCTACGAATGAGCAGCTGAAAGTGGCGTACTCTCTGCTGTTTCTTATCTTTCATTACTGGATTGAAAATAACTAATAGCTGTGGCTTCAACCCGCGCTAATCGCCCTGTTTGTTGATGGGCTCCTTAGAGAAGGGCACGTTTTCCTCTCGCTCCCTAATGTCATAAAAAAAGCGGCTTCTTCAGATGCATCAGGATTTCGCTTTTCCTTATTTCCTTTGAATCTCCCTTGATTTCCATATTTAATTAGCCCGGCTCATTAAATGCCGGGCACACTGCAACGTATGCCGGAATAATTGCGTGCAATGTTATAGACACAAATTATCTCTAATGTTCTTGTGCGAGTTGTGACACAACGCGCAGGCCTTGTTGATTAGCCTGCTCTAATAGACACGCCACTTGATTTGTTTGTCTTATCAGCAGGGATGTGAGTGAGCGCACCCTTGGGTTTGCAAATGGATGTGCATGTGTGTGTGTTCGGGTTTTGCGTTCGTCGTTCATATGAGATTAATACGTGTGTGTGTGTTTGTTACGGTGTGGTTGTCAAGTCCAAGCTATCTTACAGAGTGAAATTACCCATCAGGTCTAGTAAAAACATGGCTGACAACCTCTAATCATGGTCATGGGAGGAAAGGAAAAAAAAACATTGTCATCATCATACACACACACACCTTCCTGGTCATTACAGTGGGTGATCAGAGCCAAGCTATACCCCAAAGTCTTCCTCTATGGTTCTGTGTTTGCCCACTTTCTGGTCTTTCTGCCAACAGCAGAGCTAATGGTTTTCTGAATGATCCACAAGAGAAAAATTTTTGCCACTTGTATCTTGCATTCTGCGCAGTATTTTATTTATTTATTTTTTTACAGCTTCACACTAATATTCCAACCCGTTGAACCGTTTTCCCATTTTGCAACGCTACAACTTAAATCTTCAGTATATTTTACCAGGCATGGTTTAAAAATGTTCCTTTTATTTCAGTGCTTCTTAACATGAATTAAAAAAGCCGATCAAATTATTGTGTTGGTCAATATGAAACATCAGACTACTTTTAAGCAAAGCACTTCAAAAAGAGAAAAACCTTTGTAAGTATATATAGCTGTAGATGTCTTTCATCATTGGCATCAGACTATTCCTTTTTTTGGTAAATTATTGGGTTCTAAAATACAGTTTTGTTTTGTTTTTTTGTAATATTGTAAATTTACCAAAATAAAGTTAATCTGAGTTAAGAGAAGCTTGCTAATATTTGGCAAGCAGAAAAACAGTAGTGGGCACACTGCGGCTAATGTGCTATTAGAGGAGCTAATGCAGCGCTTTACTGTTTTTTTGCTAACCTTTGATAACTTACCTTCCACTAAATAAATTTAAATTAGTAAATTCCTAATTTACTTAGTGATTTAGTAAACCTCCAGTTGAATAAAGTTCAACATTTGATCACTAAGTCTTACTAAATCGAACGTGACAAAACGTGGACAATTTGGAGAAGTTAGAACGTTTCGGTGTACAAGCAGACACAAACAGGAGGCTTCGCTCGTCTAACTGCTTCGATTTAAGCAATCTCTTTTTTTCTTTTACGTCCAATCAAAGAGCTACTCCTCCCTGGCACCTTGTCTCCGGCTAAAATATATGTTTACAGCCGCCGTGCAACAAATTCCAGATCAAACATCCGAGGAGAACCATAGGTGATTTTTAATCATGTGCCATCATTGCGAGACACACACGGATCACTTTGACACTCAGAATTAGCCGTTGTCAGACGCCGAAGGCAGTGGTGCAATTTAGTAGGTGCACATTACTGTCTCAAATGGAAGTGGCAACACTCTAATATGTTATTTTGAAAGCGGTGGGACGGCGAATTGTATTTGACCCTGTGTTAAGCAGGCTCACTCTCGATATTCGAGCGGCCTTTTATTCAAAAGAGATAATTGGTTCTGCAGAACGTTGCTCCTGATATGTTGGTTGTTTTTTTTAGCAGGGGGGAAGAAAGTAACAGGCTTTGATTAACCTTGTCAGATTTGTTGACGTCTCAGGAGTGCGCCCACATTTAGGGGCACTTCCCCCCCATACACACCCACGCACACACACACACACACACACATCGGATGCCAAGGATAAGTGTTAAATTAGTGTTTTTCTTTTCCGACTCTCCCTCTCTTGACGGGCGCGCTCACAGCAGAGACGGCGTATTTCTAACAAGGGTAGCGAGACTTCAACCATAATGTCTCCGAGCCTCAAACGCTTCTGACGCCGTAATAGAAAATGACTCAAGAGGTCGGCCTGGGAGAGGGGAAGGTCGGGCTCTGCGGTCTCTTTGGTCCCCTTGCTGTGGTCTCCCCACATTTGGCTGGCAGACAAGTGCATTGTGCGCGAGGCTCCTCTGATGTGGCACCGCGATGATGAGTAAGCACACATCTGATGGCGTGGGTATGCGTGTGGTACCCAGAGCTCTGCCTGACACATGAGGAAACCGAGAGGCGGAATTCACCAGGGAGTTCGGAGTGTATATATATTACACAGCGTTTTACTGACCAGATTTTTCCTCCTCCCCCCCCTATAATTAGAGGACAGCTGTGTGGCCTCTACCAGTTACGTAAGCTTTAAAGACCTCCTGGTGGAAAAAGTCATATGTTTTAACATGACACATATGGGGGACGTTGCTCGTGAGAGTGCACTGTAAAACCTAGACCTTATCAGAAAGCGTATGCAAACTTGTTGCCTCAAACTTTTTTAGGTCTTCAAGGAATATTAGGGTCTTTGTAGATAGGAAAAAAGAACAAATTTACAACAAAAACTTTTAACATTTTCAGATTAATCTCAGGAGATTTCTAGAAAAAAAGATACGAACATTTCTGAGCTCCAAAAATTTTACATTTGGTAGAAGAAAGGTTGCAATTTCTGAGTTTGAAAAGTCAAAAATGTTGGACTTGTGGATTTATTGCTCTGTGCTCTGAAAGTGGTTTATGCTTCATAAACTGTCTGCATAGATGAAACCTTTCCACCTTAAATTTCTTAAAACTGATTTTTGTGACAAAAACATTTCATCAGTTGCTATTGCTGTTGGCATAATGCATTGTGAGATACCAGACTGACAAATCCCCGCTGTCATGTACCTTCCTTACTCACATTACTTCAGATTTACCAAGTAAATTTTTTAAATGGTTTTACCTCAAGGAATTCTCAGCTTAAATTTAAATGGAGTGCTTATTATAACTATGTAATAAAACAAAAGTTTAATCCATTTAATTTCTTTGATTAAAGTCGACTCTGTAATTCACTACACACCCAAACATTCACTGGACTTGGTTTAACTTTTCCAAAGTCAAGTCATCTTCAACTACAATGCTACGATTTACAGTACAGAAGATCTCAAGTGAACTTTCCACATGGTTTCCTTCTCTTTTTATTTGCTTTAAATTACATCCAGGATCAGGAACGTACACTCTGATGATGAAGTGCAAGCGCTCTCGTTCTCAGATTGATTCATCTTGTAGAAATTATTCCGTAGCGCATCAGCGTTGCAGGGAGGCTGGTGGGGAAACATTAAGCGAAACCCCAAATCACTGAAGCGGAGTCCGAGCCTTTGAGGTTTTTCCAAGCGTTCAGCTTTAAATACGCAGAAGGAAGCATTGTAGTTCCTCCTGTATGCGATTGCACAGCCTCTTAAGAATTCACATGCAAAATGTGCTCAGCTTTTGGACTCTAAAATCTCCTGTAATTCTCTGACTCAAGCGCAGTTCATGTCATTGCGGACTCCGATGACCTCACTGTGAAATCATCAGGGGAAATCTCTCGGCTAATGAGGCAAATCAGAAAAGAATGTGCTTCTGCTTGCACTTTTCTATGTGGGTTATGACTCGCAGGCTTCATTTTTACATGTGATGATCTCGCTGCGTTAGGTCTTTCACTTCAAAATGAAGATTTCACATAAATTCAACATTAACTAGAGTTCTACAGCATTGCGATAGCCGGAGGTTTAATATCTAAAAGGAGCTCATGTAGCTGTCATTAAATATACAAATATTCAGCATAGAGGCTGTTAATCGTAACTCCGACCAGCTGAAAAAAAACATCTTCACACCATATAAAGATCGGACAAAAGATAAGATAAACCCTAGAAAATATACCAGTCCCTCACAAGACAACACAGGATAAGCAAACATTTACACACACACATGCAGGACAATTTAGAATAACCAAATAGTCTAACATTCATGTTTTATAACTGTGTGAAAAAATGAAAGTGCCCGGAGAAAATCTGACTATCTACAGGGAGATCACGCTAACCTTGTGCAGAAACACTCTGGTTGGGTTTTGAACTCAGGACTTCCTTCCTTACCTTATGTTGTTTCCAACTCCATGTGATGAAGACAAAAATATTTAGGCTGTATTAACACCTTCCACTTGCTGTCCTCTTTAAACTGGCCGGTGTTTGTGTCCCCCGTTGGTCCAGAAACTTTTGCAATTGTGAGTACACTCAATCGAACCCCGGTATGAACCAAACAGCTGGACCGAGACCAAGGTGGTCTTGGTTCACTACAAACCAAATTCTCTCACAGTTTGCTTCTGGTGTGAACACAGACCGTCCTCAATCCGGAGCAACAAACACAAGTCTTTTTGGACTTTATGAGCCAGTGTTACTTAGCATCGTATCATGTACTGATTGTACCTGAAATAGGTTTTCTGCGTATTGATGCTAATGCTAGCATGTTGCAGGTCAGGGGGACGCAGAGCATTTTGACTCGTTCAGCTTACTCTCGTTATGCTTTGACTAACATTGTGACACTGGGTTGTGGGAGCTGCTCTCAACATTCACGATGGTATTGCAGCTGTAAGGACAGCATAAATGTATACAACAGAAACACACCCAACAAGTTTTTTTTTTCTTTTTTGAGTCTGCTCTCTCTCTGCTTTTCTGAAAGAAAACCTCACCAAGAGAAAAAAATAAACTCAGCTTTTGGTCCAGAACGACTATCCTCGTGTGAATACATCCTTAAATGGGTCATTGTACAATTATAAAGTCTAAGTTCTAGCTACATTTAAGTCTTTGTGGTGTTTGCTGAAGTACCATTTTATTCCACAGTGTCTGAGACATGGTATTTAAGACTTGGTAGTTCTTTGTCATGTTATTATAATCAATAATCATTTCATCGTCTGCTGAGAGATGGGAATTTGTCATAAAGATGCCCTCAGTAATCCTTATTTTCAGCTTGCAGACATGATTCTGAACAGTTTCATTAGAAACTAAAACAAAAATCAGATGTTTTTCTGGTGAAAGCAGCATATCCAAGTGTGTCTAGGTTGCTCAAACCACAACTGTCTTTGGTGTTGGAGTTGTTATTGAGGGAAGACTCAAAGTTTGTGCTTTTCAGTATAATCTGAGAAGAAAGAAAATCTCAGCTGTTTATTGAGTTTGCAACTTTTATCCTGTGGAGGTTTTTCTGTCATAGGCCATGGTGGGTACAAAAGCCTTATTGTAGTTTTAAGAGTCATGTTTGGGATCAGATGACGTTTGTTTAGTCGGTCAATCGGAGAAACTGATTGAAGCCGTCTGTTGCACCCTTTCAGTGTGGGTGGGTGGCTTCTCTGTGCGTTCATGTTTTTGAAGTGGGATTCAATACTGCCTCTGCCCTTGATCCTTTTCCCTCCCTCGTACTTCTTGCCCTCTGCCGAGCTTGTTCTTTTTGTCTTTCACTCGCCCCCCCCCCCCCGAATGTCTGGAACCGACTCCCACAGAACTCCCAGGCAGCTCGGATCCAGAGGAAGTCCTTCCTGGGATTAATGCACACACAGTCATGCGCAAATTTCCTCGTCAGATTTGCCCCTCTCTCATCTGTCCTCCCACAGACATCCTGTTTGTCTCCTGCAGCTTCTCAGCAGCTCCCTCTGACGAACACGAGCCACAGAGCCAAGGCGTAAACACAACGGCCGCTTTTTGAGGAAAAGGCCACACAGGAGAGAAAAGAATCCCTGAAAACAAAAAGCGATTCTTGGCTCACGTCTTTCCAGCTCCGACTTAGGGGAAAAAAATAAATCTCTGTCACCTTGTCAATTATTCTTTCTACATTCAGAACTTGTTGATGCCCTGGAAGAAAATTCTCAAGAAACAATTGGGTTTTCAAGCAGCTCCGGGGCCTTACCAATCATATTATTGCTATACTGCAACCTGGAATGATTGCAACCTTGTTGATTCTTTTGCAATCAGTTTCTATTATCTCCCTGTGCCGTGGTAGGCATCAGCTTTCTGTCTTGTCTTCTCATCCGTAGTGGTCTATCCAATCCATTTTACCCATCTGCCAATCTCCATCACTTCGATCTCGGCTTGTCCCCTCTACTCTCTCTTTGCTGCCTTCCCTTCGCTCCATCCATGTCTAATCCATTACATCTTCTAATGACTGCTGTTTCGCTGTATGAAGAGACGTATGGCGCGGATTGAAATTTCTGACTGTGAGTGGGTGTGTGTGTGTGTGTGTCTGTGTTGGTATTGGTTACTATTATCGCCCCACTTTTCTTGTGAAGAATTATCTCATATACAGCAAGAAATTACAACCAAATCAAGTGTATAATGCCAAATGTCAAGCAGAAAATACTTTGTATGATCTCAAACCACATTTCTTGTTTTTCAGCAGCTCTTATTTCGAAGGTTTTCCTCAAGGAGGCACATTCGTAGTTTCTTCAACTGAATTGAAGAAAAGTAGCAGCTATGCCAATATTTAGCAAAGCAGTTAAGAACTACAACAAATTTAACAATTTAAGTTGTTTTATCCTGTGCCTAGACACAACCTTTTGTTGGAAGGTTTCTGGTGAAGGTTGCCACTGCGTGGGGAGCGTTATCATGTCAGACTGGTCATGTGGGCAGATGAGTGGAGAGAAGGTTGTACTGTCAGGTCAGAGGAAGGAAGCCACTTAGTCATACCACCTTCTCTTTTTAGGAAAACTATCATTTTGTCAGATTCTTTTCTGCAGTTGCTCAGATAAGCCAGATTCACACTTGTCTTCAGCCGAAAAACACTCAGCAGATATACAAGTAGATTAAATACTTGCAGTTCTTAAACCCTCCCCTGGTCTTAAGAGATGGGTCAATTCAACCCGGCAAGCTTTTCATCCTGTGCGTGGTCTAGTAGGGTCGCATTGACCCTATGTGCGCTTTCACAAGGTTTTTTTTATGTGTGTATGGTTTCAGGAACTGACGGTCTGATGAGACTTTCCATCAATCCTCCTAAAATCTAATACTGTAGTATATGTGACATAATTTCCAGCTAAACAAGGTTACCACTTATTTTCAAGACAACTCAATAAGTGCTGCAACTCAATCTGTGTCTCCATTACAAATGTGTGCAAAACTTTAATTCTACGCAAATGTTGAAAAAACACAATTTCACAATTGTGGTATTTCCATTAAAAAAGAAACACAATTAAAATCACACATCAATAAGTTTAATCAGGTGATAAAAATATGCTTTGCCGTCATCCTCAAACTGCTTCCTGTCGTCGTCTTTGTTGTCGTTTGCGCTAGTTTCAAAATCCAGTTGTTGATCATGTGTGATGCGAAAAAATTGTTTACATAGCAGATTTGCAAAATAAACCAATTTTGATATGGCCCCCAAAAAACATATTTTTCAAAAAGCTAAAAAAAAAAAAAAAAAAAAGATTCTCAGATTGGCATGGTTTTATTAAGCAAATGTATCTTTGAAATCTTAAATTGCACAATTATATATTTGAAACTCATCTTCAGATACAGCATGTACACCATGCATACTCACCACTGCTGCCAAAATTACCAAAACGCTACGCCTTTACCCTTATTCAACTCAGATGCCTGAATACTTTGAGGGGCTACCACGGCCGGGCAGCTTGTCCTCTATTCTGAATAATTTAGCGAATAATAATATTTTTAAACACTTGCCAGCTCCTTGTGATCTCATACTATTAGCCTCGTTGAACAGCTTAAAAATAAAGCGAGTAAATACAAAAATATCTTAACATAACTATGTCTCTGTTGCTCTGCAAAGCAATGGCTTCCTGTGCAGCCACAGAAAGCTAATGCATACGAATTGTAAGTATTACCTGAGCAGGCAAAGATATGGCCTCCATACTCCTATCTCACCCCACCACGCGCAGCACAGGTCGTTAGGGTTGACTCGTAAAATATAAAACATCTCTTCATCCAACAGTTATTGGTGCCCTGGAAATTGTAAAGGGCCATTCTGAGACAAATTAGCAGTTGTAGTTGCTCCACCGTAGCCCCCTCTGCGCCAGCCGGCAGTGCTCCCCTCTGATTTAAGATCACGAGCCTTCGGCGCTCCGCCACATCCACATGACAACTCTCTCCATTCCCGTGCTTTATGGAATCATCACTGTCGCCACCCAGTAAATGAGCTCAGCAATATTTAGGACAAATGCCACTGCTCAATGGCCCCTGTGAAACAATGCCGTTGAATATTTCATGACTCTGTAAAGCCAGATTAAAACGAGGAGGTGAAGACGAAAGCCCCCCAATTCTCAAAAACGGCGTGGGCGTTTCAGTACCCGTGCCTCGCCGGGAGGCGCCGGGATTAACAGTCAGTGCCGAAGCCGGCCGTGGCTGACGAGTTGTTTGTGTTGGAGGGTGCCGTTTCCTCAGAGCAGTGAGGTCTGGCTTGCCAGCGAACAGAGGCTGTGGAAGTGCGCTGGCTGTGGCCTACACTGACTGGCTTTCTGCACTGCATCTGTGGAGGCAGAGATAAGAGGTGACGAAACATACAGCGCACACACTCTGGTAAAGGACGAGGTCACGGATGGCTTTTGAGAGCCTCTGCAAATGTGCCACGGTTTTGCCTCGGCATTATTTTAGGAGCCGACCGACGTGAGGCAGGACCTCCAGCAGGATTCAGGGGCCAAAAGTTCAGAAAGAGACAAACCGAGGTGCACGTTGCAAAGGGATAAACTGCAACTCCAGGCTGCGAAACATTCTGCTTAGCCAACGCTACAAACAGTTTCATGTGCTAATAATAGAAGATGGTTGTTTTCCATCTACTCCCCTCACATTTTCACAGGCTTTGGTCACATAAAACAAATCACCATATGTATTATTAATCAAAACATCTCCGTTTCCTCCCACCGAGTTGACTCTGCCTCAAAGACCCTCCCTTGCCTTGCCGGTCTCCCGTGGAGGCAGCACCAAGTAATGACCTGTGAAATGACTGGGCTTTTGTTGGTCAGGACGAGTACTTGGAGGCCCTGGCAGCTTATTTATGGATCTACTGTGGTTGTTCTCCTGGCCCCCGCACCTATAAATACATGGAGGAAGGTTAACCTAGCTAAAACAAACAATGATGTTAGCCTGGGACTTCTGAAATAGAATGTGCAAGTCCGCAGTCGACTATAAAAAGATGAGTCTATCTTTAAATGGTAGAGGACAATGCTGTTGCACTTCTAGGGATGACTTCAAGACATAATGACACAGTTTAAACATCAATGAGGTGTACTAAAAAAAATGATTGACCTGGTATTTTTACTTTTTCACCATTGTTGCAATAATCCTGGTGTAAACAAGATTTTCATTACAGTCATGCATAAAATAGATTTGTTATGACACAGTATTAAAGCAACTAATCAAAATTATGATTAAAGGCATATTTTGGTAACTTTTTGAGAATGATGCAGGTACAAAACAACCTTCTTGTCTTGAAGATGTTAAAGCTAATGTATGTAACTTTTATTAAAAAAGTTTTCTACATATTTGTAAAAAATATAAAATAGATAATCCGTGAAAAAAAAAAATCAAGCTTCTCTTGGTCAAAAACAGCCAATCGGAGCATGGAGGAGGGTCTTGGCGCTGTCAGTCATTTTTGTGTTTGCGCTGTTTAATGTGCTAATAGCATAGAAACAACTCACTGTTACAGGAAAACTGCTTATGTTCTATCACTGGTGGCCATGCTAACTAGCCTTAGCATTCTCAGCAGCTTCTGTTGTGGTGAACTAGCTGTAGCATAGCAGAGGGCCCAGTGGTGAGCAACATATACATAAGGGTGATTGATAGTGACAAGACTCTTTCTGACTGATTGGTTGCTTTTGACTATGTGTTGTATTTCTGAAGTTAGTGCTGTGATAGGCAGAGGAGCTCATTTTTATTTTCCAGATTTTCAGAACATAATGATAATTAAAACAAATCCGTAAAAATATTTCTTGATAAAAGTTACATACTACAGCTTTAGCAAGCTTTTGTTACAATTATACCATTTTGAGAAACTCTTTTGCTACAGTGACATAGATACAATAACGTACTCATAAAATAACCTATTTTATTCTAGAATGTGTTTTTTTTACTCTACTGTAAAGATGCTGAATGGCTTTTATGGCACAGAACGTTCTGTACTGTAGTCAGACTGATGTTGGGAGAGACTGAGATGTTGCTGAAGTTTTTGGCATGTGGGTCCCATATGCTGAGCCTGGCCAGGTTTCAGCTCGCGTATGGTTTCACAGTCTGACCACGGCAGCAATAGTAGACCTGTGCAATGGATACACAAGTGTTAGTGTCTGGTTTCAGTTGAGCCGAGCCGAGCCACAGTGAAGACAGGACTGGAGGGCGGCCCAGTAGTCGTAGAGATGGCAAGTGTGGTTAAACTGATAAAACTGTCATCACTGTGGTGGTGGAACCAGAGAAGGTAAAAAGACTGGGTGAGAAATAAAAGCGAGAGAGCACATCCTGTTGAAAGCAAGTTGATTTTAGATTTCAGTGCTGCCCAATTTGGCTGCTTTTCTTTGGGAGGAGAAAACAAATGTAGCTAAAAAGTTGTCCACCTTTATTTTCCAGGCATTTTTTTTAAACTGCCTAGAATCTCATATCACATCACATCAGTGTATTTTTCACCTGAAACATCTGACCAGGGGTGAAAGTAGTTTTAAATTCTTGGGGGTTCTATGACAAAAAAAAACAAAACAAAACAAAACAAAAACAAAATATATATATATATATCTTGCCGGTCTATCTCCGTAGAGAGTCCTACAATTCTGGGGGTGGAGGGGGACGGGACGATTCAATCAGGGGTTTTCCCCGACTGGGAGCTTAACGCTGAATGTGACAGGCAGCCAATCAGAAAGCGTGGATTCTCAACCTGCTTTCTTAGGGGAAATTATCGAGAGGAATCCCAAACAGCTGAAACGGCGCAAACGTAAACAAGCAACGCTTAGCCTGGCGGCGGGGCTAGTAAAGCATGGCGGGCCGCCAGGCTTATAATACACTGGGGGAAACCCTGCAATGGCTCTCTTCTTTTTTTATGGTGTAAATAAACACCTTATTTTTTTGTAAATATGATTCTTAGTCTTTAATTTCTGGCCAGTGTTCACTCATCTGTTTGTCCACTATTCTCTTCACCCCTGATGTCCTGCTGCTCTTTGTCCTGTATCTCTTTCTTCATTCAGCTCTTCGTGTCTTTTTAGTTCCTCCCAGGACAAAGTCTGTTTAGATCAGTTTGATCTGATCCTTCAGACTCAGTGTGAGGAGAGATCATGTATTTGATGTGGACTGTATACTGAGGCTATTTTTGAAACATTAAAGATGATCAAACTTTAATCTTTTCTTTTGTTTTTATATGGCTTGTTTGTACCAGGCTTCACACCAATGAGTTTAAATAGCATAAAAAACAAATCAAATGATTGTTCTGCTGTTCTAAAGCAGATTTACCACATCAAATCTGATGTCTGAATAAAACAAAAGCAGTGAAGGGAAAAAAGCTTTTATTGAATTTGCTTACAACTCAATGTTATTTTACTCAATGATCAGCTTAATTAGTTTCGATGGTTTCACAAAACAAGTGAAAGTTACACACATGTATAAAACAGAAAACAATAAGTCCAAAAATTCACCATTACATCATAATACATAGAAATAACCTATGACACTGTGAAATATATTACATTTTTAAATATCTTCCTTCCACTTCCTGTCTTGTAAATAAACACCATGATTTTCACTGTTGTGAGACCTTTCTTTAGCATTGTGATGACTGTGAAATATAAACGTCATCTACACATTTGTTCAATCTTAACTCTTCAGAAACCAACAAAATGTGTTTTTACACTGAGTCACAAAGCTCTTTTGTAATGACATCAGATTATGCAGCATAACTTCTTCATTCCAAACATTACACACATTATTACATAAAAACATGCTACCATGACTGTTTCTTTTTGACAATATTATTTTCTGGACAGAGCAAATGAGCTGAACACTTTCTTCAACAGGTTCAGTCCAGGAACAAGCTCTTCTTCTTCATCATCATCCTCTCCTGTCTCCATCCAAACTGTCCTCTGATCCTCCTCTGACCCACAGCTTTCCTGTCAAACCTCAGATGTTCCATCTTCTACCTGGACTCTTCTGCTTCCACTAGTTTGTCTTCAACCACATGAGGAGTCGCTGCTGCCTCCACCTCCAACTTTCTGTGTCTAGCAGTGAAGAGGCAGCTGGAGAGGCTGAACCAGAACAAGGCTGCAGGTCCAGATGGTGTCAGTCCCAGAGTCTCTCTGTGGGACTCGGCAGCATCTCTTCAGCCTTAGCCTGACCCAAGAGGAGGTTCTGTTGTTGTGGAAGACATCCTGCCTGGTTCCGGTGCCGAAGAAAAGTCACCCATCAGTCATCAACGACTCTAGACTTGTTGCCCTGACAACCCACATCATGAAGGTCCTGTAGAGACTCTGGTGACCCACTTGAGGAAGCAAACGAAATATTCTGTGTCTCCTCTGTCCTCTGTGTCTTCTCTCTCCTGATTGGTCCAGTGCTGTTGGTGATGCTGGAGAATAAACACATGATGAGACGCACGTTCCTTCATCTTTGTCTAAATAACAGATCATTGAAAGTGACTTCCTGATCAAGTCATCATCTCCTCACCTTTTCCACAATCTGTTACAACCAGTAGGTCAGCAGCTGCAGCAGGTCTTCTTCTTTATTGTTGGTCAACTTAGGTCATGTGACATCAGTTGATGGAAAAATGAAATAAAGAGAAAAGACAACAGAGTAAAAAAACAGAACATACATCTAAAGAGAAAAAAAAGTTTGAAATTTGTTTTCAATTTCATTCACATTTAAAATTGTTAGCCAGGTAAAAATAGTTTTTCTTACTTTTGTCGTCAACTGGGTTCTCTTATCTTCCTCCATTTGACTGGTGGTGTTGAAGGTGGAGGTTTACAGGCTGAGGAGATCCAACCTGGGATGATCAGACATTATTGATCTGCAGACTCTGAATCTGGGGTCAGAAACCAACACTGGCTTCTCTACAATGTTTCTAAAATTCTTTCATATTCAACATCTGACTGATGAACAGGTGAAATTTCCAAATAGGATTTTATGGCAATGCTTGTTTGTTATTGAAGGACCTACTTCACATGATCTGTCTCTTTATTCTGTGTCCTCAGCTGTCCCCCTGTGTCCTGCAGGAATAGTCTTCTATTGACTTTCAGCAGGGTTTTCTGTGTCTCCTCTGTCCTCTGTCTTCTCTCTCCTGATTGGTCCAGTACTGTTGTCTCGTCTCACTGATGTTGGAGAATCAACACATGAACAGACACACATTCCTTCATTTCTGTCTAATTAAGAGATGACTGAATCAGACATTCTGATCAATTCATAATCATGTCCTCACCATTTCTAAAATCTACTAGAACCAGTAGATCAGCAGGTCCTCTGCTCTATTCCTGATCCTCCTTCCATCAGCAAAATCTCCTCAAAGCTTTGCTGTTATAAAATGACTCAATAAAAAAAATCACACAAAACAAAGTGTCAGTGAGGAGAAAGTACAGCAGAAAATAGGAAATAGATTTGAATGCTGAAAATTTTTTGTTGCGTGAAACTACATGTCCTTACATTTTTTTTCAACTGGGTTCTCTTATCTTCCTCCATCTGGTGAAGGTTTACAGGCTGATGAGATCCAACCTGGGATGATCAGAGAATCAGAGATCTGCCACCAGCAGGAGGGAAGCCGCATCATGTGAAAGTGGAATGCAAAACTTACAAGCAGCGTGAAAGACAAGGGGTCCAGAAGGCAGGAACCACATGGACAACGACGAAAGGATCCAGCGATGAGCAGCTACAACCTGAAAGATTAAAAACTTGGAGAGTGGATTAGTAGATGAACAGGACAGAATAATTTACTTTACAGGAGAGCACTGTGTAGGGAAGCACCACTGTCACACCCTGAAACATGGGGGAGTAGAGAAGAATGCGCAAAGATGAAGATGAAGAAAATCCCGGTGCAAGTAGCCTAAGGCTTCGTTAGTCCTGTAAGAATCCTTACCATTTAAAATACTAAATCTAGCACCAGGATAAAGAAAAGCCCTGATGCAATGAGCTACCTAAGGCTTCCACAGGCTTGCTAGAAACCCATTGGCTTTAATAAAAACCAAAGAGAAGTGATGATGTTCTTATTTGACTTCTCAAATAGGTCTTTGGTTTTTACGGATCCCAATCTACTCAGAGTCACTTGACAGGACGTAGCGAGGTCTAAACCAACCGTGTCTGGAACTCTCTCCTGCTGTAATTCCACTGGATGTTGAAGGTTTTGGTTCCTCTTCCATGTCACATGGCATCCTTGGTGGGGGTCTCAAAACACGGGGTGACAAAATGGGATCTTCACAGTGCATCAATGGTGGGGGACTGAGGATGGGGGATGACAAAATAGGACGTTTACGCGCCATTTTACAAGAGGAACTGAGGACGGGGGGTGACAGTCCAGCATCCTGACACGATGTCAACACGTTAGCAACACTGTCCCTGGTCCTCTTGGCAGGGGGCTCCTCTTTAGCAACACTGTCCCTGGTCCTCTTGGCACGGAGGTCCTTTTCAGTAAGAGGACATCCCCGAAAAGCTGAAAAGAGATCACCACTTGGAGGAAGACCGATCTTCGTCCTCTTGGCAGGGGGCTCCTCTTTAGCAACAGTGTCCCTGGTCCTCTTGACAGGGAGCTCATCATCAGCTTGGTTCTCCCTGATCCTCTTGGCTGGGGGCTGCTCTTCAGCATCA
>CAEGAF010068262.1:0-19717 GCA_903067075.1 Micropoecilia bifurca | reverse complement strand
GTGTGTGTGTGTGTGTGTGTGTGTGTGTGTGTGTGTGTGTGTGTGTGTGTGTGTGTGTGTGTGTGTGTGTGTGTGTGGATATAAATTATATGCTTGTCTTGTAAGGTGCCTGTAAATGAAATGTGCTGTGAGTTAGGTTATATACAGTCAACAAAAACTAAATTATACAAGCACAAAATCTTTAGGGAAACAGGAATAAAAAAAGAATGATGATATGCCACATTTTAGGGATTTTTTTCTTTGCAAAACCTTTGCAACATATTTATTTGTCTTACTATCACAGTTATGCACTATAATATGTTGTTTTATCACATAAAATCCCAATGAAACGAGTAACCAAATCATGGTACATTTCTCCTGAAACAAAACACCCTTTATAAGTTTTATAATCAAAAACAATGTGTTCTGATTTCAACCTTTAACGGTCTTTTGATTTCCTTTGATTGTGTCCCCTCCGCAGTCATTGCATAATGTGACTGGGAGCCACTGTATCAATTCTGGGTTCAGTATTGAAGAGTAATCATCCATGTTGTACACCAGCTTGCGGAGAAGCGCGGCCCATTGTGAAACGCCCATCTGTTTAGTGCATTGGGACGAGCCCCGTCTCCCCAGAGCTGCAGGAATGAAAGAGCCAAGCATGAGAAGACCCAGCTGAAGAGACAAGGGTGGGCGGCCGCATCAGGACGCAGTCTGCCTCTGAGGCACTCCCGCCGACCACTCTTATTCTAATGCAGCTTCCGTGACTCCCCTGCCTGCATACGAGGCCGAGATCAGAGACCGACAGATGCACGGAGGAGAGCAGACTGCGGTGTCCGACAGCAAGCTCCGTCCTTTCATGCATGCAGCATCTGTGTTCCCTCTTTCTCTCTTAAGCTGTTTAGCTAATATTTTCCTATTGACTTGACAGTGCACACATTACCCATCCTTGGTGTCCCTCTTGGCGGGACGTATCTGTGTGAGCACAGATCGATTTATACAGTGGGCTGCCCCGTCTGTGTTGTCACTGTTCGGTGGCTTGGTTGGGAGCAGGTGATAAGCTGCTGCAGGCCAGTCAACCCGTTCCAGTGAGAGTCGTGACCCCATTGCAGAAAGGCTGATTATATCTTGGCCAGGGCTGCTCCGTCTGGGAATCAAGCCTCTGCACCGCACTATAATATATATCACCCCTGACTGAGAGCGCAGCAGCCATTTAAGAGATTACAAACACTAAGGCACAATAGTCAGAACTACATTATTACGTTTTTACACACCTATAGCATGTTTAGATTTTTTTTTGTTTACTTTATTGCTCTTAGTTTTCCATCATACTACTGTTATTCACAGCTTTTTGTTTATTTTTAATTAAAAGCAACACTGTCGATTTTCCTCTAGAATGACAAATTTACATTTTATGGGATTGTTAAACTACTCACTAGAAATCATTTTGGTAATCCTAACTGGAAAAGTTGGTCAAATTTACAATGACTCCCATGAGCTATAACTATGACTCGCAAAAACACTTACAGATGTTGCACAAACTGTATGCTTCAAATTTGCTTTATTAAGTAGGAATAAGGTGAAGTGGAAGGAAAATTACGTGTGGTTTTTGAAATGTTTGTTCCGTAAAAGCCTGAAAAAAATGTGACAAGCCTGTTATTTAATGCAATCCCATTACAGATGCAGTTATTCCATGAAGTTCAAAGTTCAGGGTTACACCAGTGACGAACATCAATTATTTGTCCTGTATGACATCTTCGCCTGTCTGACAGGGATTCTCTCTCTACATTGTCCTGCGGGTGTAACAATCCCCAGCTAAGGCTCTGTTGCTTTCAAACTGTAAGCTACTGTATTGGTTTGTGGATTCAGAGAAGCTCTTCCCTTTGCAGAGAAGTAAAGATCTCCTTTCCTGATTCTACTGCATTATCCTCTCTACATCAACACCACTCACCACTTTGTTTGCAGTGCTGAGTCTGACTGGCGAACAATTCCGGAAGAGAAGGATCTTCTCATCTCACACCTTTTCTTTTTGTCATAATAAACAATCAAATAATTCCCAGGTAGTAGTGGTCTACATTTTTGGGTCTGAATCACATTGGAGTTATCAAACAGATGTCGCCTACAATAAATATAATCTTCTTGTGTGTAACTGAATTACAGTATAAATATAAGTAGTAAAACAGCTTTCGCCTTCCCTTTGACCCTAACTTTGATACATCAAATATATATATCACAGTGAGAAAAATTAATTATCTTTTTTATAAGTTGAAGATGTGGGCGATTACGTGACCAAATCATTTTTATTCCAAATGCAAGTGGAAAAGTGACTGAGCAGCGAAGACGTAAAAGCAGGTGACCTGCTCGCGAGAAAGCCAACATGTGTTGCCTGAACAAGAGCCCTTTTTCTCCATTCAGGCCCATATGCCCCCAAGCCCCAACAGTTCTCCCGCCCACCACTCCTAAACTTACACACAGGCACGCTCCTTTTTATCCAAGCAGGCAGCAACCCCCCACTCAGCCCCCCGCCCCCTCCCCATCCTCCCGCCTCACACTTGTGATAACTGACAGCAGCTGCACTGATGAGCACAATGCTCAGGCCGGGCAGCTCAGCTGTCTTCACTCCCCACTTGACACCAGTTTGACCTCAGGCATGTGACTTGTCCTCCCCGAAGGCTGCTCTGCCTGTAGCCCAACACAGTTTGTCTGTCTATCTTCTCTAACCACACACACTATTTACTGCTCCCTGGCAAGACAAAGGTCAGCCAGGTTAATTCAATTCAAGCTGTGAATGAATGATTTGCAAATGATGTTCAAATAAGCAAGTAATGCTCAAAAGGGTAAACTTTGCCACTAATTTCTGTTTTATAATTCAGGATTTTACATGTTAGCTGCACAACTACTAAAAAATGCCGAATGACGATGAGCCATCTCTTAACAAGTAATGACAAAGGTTTGGAGCACATGAAGCCTTTACGCCATTTTCCCAAATCAAAGGAAATTAATCATTTGTGAATTATAACAGCGCATAAAAAAGTTAATACCTCAAATCAAAATACCTCAAATCCAATTTAATATCTCGTGCATTTTTGTGATGCAAAAATATTTATATAATATAGTAATGTAAATGAGAACATGCATATTAAGAATTATAGGTCTTGCCATATATAATTGCTTATTATTGTCATTAGGGGTTTGCCATATAATTCATTCTTCTGTGGTTAGTTTCTTTTCTATTTTCTATGTTCTTTCATCAGTACATTTTAGTTTATTATTATTGACACTTACTTTGGCTCTTTTTGTGTTAATGAGTCTTTATTTCCTTGCTATTCCACATCTCCACTGATTAGCTCACTTGGTTTCTTTGTATTTTTCCACCTATGCCCCAGTATATCAGCTCCATGGTTTGCATTGTTTATTGCTGGATTTTTTTGTTTCTTGCTCTCTTTATGCCAGTATTACAACGCTTTATTTTATTCCAGCATTAAAGCTCTTCAATTTACCTCTCTGACTCTGAAAGACTCTGTCTGAATTTGGGTCTTACTGAAAATCAAACATGTCCCGGTAATTAGGCAGATTCTAGTGATTCCAATGGATTTCCTTAAGGTTCTCAAAGTAAATAGGGGTGAATTCAAAAGGACACCACAAGTTGCTTTTACAAAACATTTTGAAAATCCTGCTCCTTTCCTTTGGGATGCAAAGGATATGGGATCCTTTGCATCCCATATCATAATGTTTTAATGCTTCTATCACACATAACCCATTCCAAAAATGATAATTTTTGTGGTAACGTAATGAAAGATGAAAGGGTTTGAAAAGGTATGGTAATTTTGCAAGGCACCATATTTATAATCAGAAAAAGAACATTTTGAATTTAAAAATTTGGTCATTTGCTTTCATATCACGCTCATCCAATCTCTTGTACGTCTACGCAGGGCATCAGCAATGTACTC
The DNA here is from genome assembly GCA_903067075.1 of Micropoecilia bifurca. Taxonomy (NCBI): domain Eukaryota; kingdom Metazoa; phylum Chordata; class Actinopteri; order Cyprinodontiformes; family Poeciliidae; genus Micropoecilia; species Micropoecilia bifurca. Next base: position 15,791 of record CAEGAF010068262.1, on the reverse strand, counting down.
ATCCAGTATGAATGAGCCAGTGATGGCTCTCCTCCCCGCGGGACTGATGACACCAGGGAAACCAAACAGGAGCTGATGGTGTGACAGAACAGTCAAGTGGGGCTGGAGGGGCAGGGGGGTGTTGGTTGTCGGGGGGCTCGTCCCTCCCCTCTGCCATTCTGCTCTTTTACAACTTTACAAAATAGCCTTTTAATTTGCTGCAGCGTCTGGGCCGTCTGAATTGTGCCCACATCAATCACCATCATCACCGCCGGGGCCATGGGTTCCCCCACGGTCCCCCGGGCCCTCTCACCGAGCGGCCCCCCCTCAGGCGAATCGCTCTCCCTACTCCTCTCATATGGGGTCGTTTTCCATCTCGCCGCCCCGGCTACCTCACAGCCGTATTCAAGCATGCAAACAATGTGACGCTGCTTCAACACTGCCTCAAACTGTCATCAACAAAATATTATTTTAAGCCTTTTTTTTTAATATGTGAGCATGATAAAGTTATTAGTTATTACTATCATAGTGTGTCTATTTGTGTCTATTTTAGGGAGAATTTCATGGTATTCATCATATGCGGATGTGATTTTATCTTATTCACAAGAGCATTTGGATTATACACCTGGGAGTTTTCCCATTAACCTTGCATATGATGTTTTCTTCATGAGTTTTTAGCACATAATTTGAGTGTTTTATTTTAATAATCTTCTTTAGTAGTTAGACTTAAAAAAGATATCTTAATAAGAGAATCAACCATTTGATGGTATCTCTAGTTAGGAGTAAAACTCTCTAAGTGTCTCAAATCCTCTAAAGGTTCTGACAGGTTTTCTTCCAGAACTACCCTGCAGTTCCATGTGTCTTCCCACCAGCTTTAATGAAAATCCCTTTTTTGCAGCATGATGTTGACATGACCATGTTTCACACTGGAGATAGTACACAGCAAAAATGTCAGCGTTGAATTAACACCCAAAAGCGTTTATATGTGTTGGTCTTAAAGTAACACTTTTGAAAGTGTTAAAAGATTGACACCCATTTTTTTTTATTATTAACATTGGTCTATAATTCTGAAATGGGTTTAAGAAAAGTTAAACTTTCCATTTCTGTGTATTGTTTTGAAGATTTTCCACTGGATTTGATTGATATTCACACCTTGTGGGTTAATTATTTACTTTTTTAACACCACATTATGTTTTGTGATCAACACCAGCACCGTTGTAAGTGTTAATGTGACACTCTGTACTGTTGAATTTAACACCAGCTGACTTGGACTCATATTGACACTTTTGGGTGTTAATTCAACACTGGCATTTTTACTGTTTGTCTGCAGTTTACAATGTACCGTGTTAGTTTTACAAAACACTATTTGTTTTGCATGCAGACAGAAACAGAAGTTCCCTACATGACTTGCGTAGAACTTCAGATTTGACTCCTTGGAAAAATTGTGTTCCGCTGCTAACGCTCATAAATTTTCCCACTAGTTCTTAAGCTTTGCAGCTTCTGCTGGCCTCTTGACCAACTCTTCTTTGCACTTCTTTTCTAGCCTGCCAGTTCATATGGGAAACTGTGTCTTGGTAGGTTTGTGAGTGTATGAAATTCTTATAACTTGGAATGAATTAAAACTACAATAAACTGATCAGATACACACAATTACACTATTCTGTATTCTAATTTGGTAACTTCTATAGGTTTCACCAGAGTCAAAACTATGCATCTTTTTTAAACACAGTTATTTGCTACATTGTATGTTGAGTATTGAATATTGTGCTATTTGTTGCTGTAATGCGGTAAAATGTTGAAGAGTTTATGAAATATACTTTCATAAGGCACTCTGCATAACCCATTTACGTAGAAATTAATTTATTGAGAGACGTTACTACTGATTAATCTTGCACATCTCTATTCTTCTTAAAAAATTACAGCTTATTGAAGCCGAGTGTATTAGGGGAAGATGTATGTGCGTTTTCTGCTGAACTGCCAATGTCATGCTAAGCTGCTCTACTTTTCAGTTAAAAATATTGAGGCTTTCGGGTCATTTGGCTCAGACAAGAGGAAGTACAGATGGTCCAGCCCGTTGCCAGAAAAAGAATAATGAACTTTGTTTAAAACTGGCCAGAGAAATGTACACACCCCGGTGTAGATAGCCGCAGGTTTGTGATGTAAAATAGAGACCACTACACATAGTCACAATTTTTTCCCAGCGTTAAAGTGAGATGCAGCAGGTAAATGAAATATTGAACACATCATATTTTTCTTGTTTAAAATATTTCAAACGAGGCCAGTAATCCAAACATGCAAGGAAATCTAATGGGATTACTCCAATTGAGTTTGGGGTAAATACATGGTATGATACTGGAGGAAAGTATTGAACACATCAAGAATATGATATGTACGATGGCAAAGAAAGTTAAGAAATGTTTTCAAATGTGTTTGTATTCAGAAAGTATATGTGCTGATACATGCAAATCAATTTCAGATTACATAATAACTAATTACCGGTAAGGTTTCTCATTACCAAAGTATTGCACAAAGTGATGAGATTGGTAAAAGCAAACAACCTTCACAAAAAATGAATGTTACTAATAGGGCAATGATTACAGCTTTTACATTTCTAAACTTCCGAATATTCCAGTCAGTACATATGCAGCAGTAATTTCATCATAAACAAGCCATTACAAAGTGACTTTCATAAAATAATTGACAGAGGGGTCAAAAAAATTATCAAAAGAGTTGTGCAAGAACCAAGGAACCCTCGCAAGATGCTCCAGGAAATTCTGGAAATATCAGGTACAGGGATTCCCTTGAAAACATGAAATAATGCAATCAAGCAAAATGGCCTCAATTAACACTCACTACACAGGGCTCCACTGATGAAGAAAATACATGTTGAACTTATGGAAGGCAGTAGAATACTGAGAAATACTCAGAAAATCATCTGTTCAGATGAGGAGAAAGAAACCCCTTTGCTATCATTTTGCACATAATGTTTAAAGAAAGACTGGTTCTGCACATCATCCCCACATGATATGCCAAAGGTGAAGTTTGCAGCTGAGAACAAGTGTGTGGGCTGTCCTACACCACACGGCACTCCCATAATCAACATATTTAAAGGGAAGGATGAAAGAAGAAATGTATTAAGATTTCCAATGAAAAAGACTCAAACACGGCCAAGGGAGTAGTTGGAAGATGAAACAGTGTGATTGAAAACAAAGAGGGGAGAAAGAGGAAGGATTAGTGAATAATTCTCTTACTCAAACATTGTCCCTAAAGAAATACTAAGAATTTTTATTTGTAAAAATCAATAAATGAAAACGTGAATAATTTGGACGTCTCAATGTGTTAGATCGACATTTTTCCTTTGTATTTCCATCATCTAGCTGTTGTTCAAGCCAGATGGGTAAGTGTTTTGTTTGAACAAAGGAATCAGCTCCGCCGAGTGTGTATCTATGAGAGGAAGTGAAGCCACCGTGTTTCACAGCAAGTCTCTCCCGATGCTGCCAGACACACTTGTCATGCCATATTGTGCGCTGCCAGGTATTTTCCTGCTCTCTATAACTTTCCCATCCCACTCCTGCCTAATCAGTTTTAATTGACTTTAATTAGCATCTAGTAATTAATTTTGTTTTCTACAATTTATTTGTGTGACTGATCCCAGTGGGTGGTCTTGTTCAGCTCGTTAGGGCCAATTAGCTGCAATTAACAAACACTAATGACGTGCCTCTTTTCATTCCAAAACAAACAGTGCAGCCCTGCCAGATTCCAGCACTGCAAAGAGACCTTTTTGGTGTGAGGAGGGTTGGGGCTTCACTGAGACACACATTTTACTCATCAAGGAGGTCCAACTTGTGTGCTTTAGGTGGAATCAGTGTCTCACTTTAGCTTTTTGGAGGGGAACGGGGGGGTTTATTGTCGTTACATGTGTTATCTCCAAGTAGGTTTCCAAACAGAATGGAGCTAAGAGAGATTTAGTTGGGTCTGTTTTTTTGTGTGCTGTGATTTTCAAATTCAAGAGCTGAACACACTCGAATTTGAAACCCCACTATAAGATCTTTTATCCAGAGCAGAGAAAAGGCTACTAAATTGTCTTTCTTAGGATTAAAAAAAAATTACCTGGTTTATTCTGCTGTGAGGAAATATGAAAACAATTCATGCAGGGATTTCTTTTGTTCTCTCTCTTTTTCAGGTTTTTTCAACTTTTCTTCTTGCAAAGATTAGCAGACAAGTCTGATGAGTTGAGCAATATGATAATGCATTCTTAAAATGAATGTGAAAAACTGTACTTCCTGCAATAAGACAGAACTGATATTTCTGCTAGTTTCTAATGAATGGATGAATATATAAATAAATAGATGAATGAGTGCAATCTTTGATTTATTTTTAAGAAAAGGTTCCATTTCAGAGTTGCTTTCTGTGGTGCATGATTGGCAGTCAAAATATTGATATAAATACTAAGAGCAATATTGACTTTATGTATTAATTCCAAAAACTATGATCAAATTCCTCTGTTAATTCAAATTGTACGTGTGTCTCATGACTGTTATAGTTACAACAAAAAAGAAGTACAAATATTCGGGTTTAGAGTGAATCAGCATCTCTGTATCCAACTGACAAGCCTTTAATCAATCATCTTTAATGGACGAAAAGAGATTAAAACAATAGAATGTTTTAAATGAAATACTTTTAGACAGAAAATAGGATTAGAGATCCTGGAACAAATTATATTCTGCAATCTGTTTCTGTGTCAAAATGATCAACACGAAAGTGATATGGGTAAACAATGCAAAAAATATATATAATTTTTAAATATCAAAGAAAAGCTGTAACTATCTGATCTGTTTTCTGATTTTAGCTAAAAAAAAAAAAAAAAAAAAAACCTTTAATTTCCCCACAGTACAGTTCTCCCTGCTGCCTGCCGGGACCTGCAGCTATCGGAGTCGAGCAGAGCTGGGGGCCTGGGAGGGGGGAGCCCGCTATCTGCGTCCCCATGTGCACCAACATGATCCGATACGATCTATAAGAGACGGACTATCGCCTCAGATTATAACCATTAGTGAATCTCGTCCTTTCAGAGAAATGAAGAATAATGCCGGACCACAGCATTAATCTATCTGTCCTCTCCTATGCTGAAGGGACAGACCTGCTGATCATCAGTCAGCTGCCACCACTTCCAGCCTCTTTTCCAAGGAGAACATATTCATGACATCATCATTGACTCTCAGGATGAAATTATTATTGTTTCTCAAACTAACATTTATATGAACAAAAATAATAATAATGTTTCTGAGACTAGAGTTCCGTCAGCCAGAAAAAAAGCTAAAAAAAAAAATCTAAGTTTATGAGTATTATTTTTAAAACAGACTACTGGGTTTTATTTAACTAGTAGTGCTTGTGCACAGAACTGATTTGTGAAAATAGCAGGCTACTGAAATAGTCATAAAATAAGGTGGCACGTGCTGTTTTCCTGACAATCACAGCCAAACTTTAGGATTAATAAGCTGCTTATTAGCAAGTCTGACTGTAGGATTATCTTTATGCAATTAAAGATGATGCAGACGTTTTGAATTTATTATAAGGAGCTGACATGTGAACAGATTACGGGACAATTAGCCACAGCTAACGTGTGCTGTTTATTAGAAATGGTTTAGCATTGCTAAGGCTGGTTACAAATTTAGATTTCTACCCCAAAACACAAACATTCACAACCAAAAAATAATAATAATAAGTGTTATCAACTTTTTACTATTTTTTTTATTCATAACACTTCCTATATAAATATATTAACCTTACTTTGCTCACTTTGCTCTCTTGGACACTCAATGATTTATAAGCTAACACCTGACTAAATAAACATCTGCTCAATTCTGATTTAAAAAAAATGTTTAGGCGAGAAGTATTCAAAAATGAAGTAGATTATGTTGTTTTTTAATCCTTTTATAAACATTATATTTACAAACCAATATATTTTACTAAAATATCAGTATATTTTTTGTCTAACACTCGACACCCTCAAAAACTTATTTTTACAGTGTAACTCTATTTATATTATTACTTTTTATTTTATCTTCTTTTTCAGACACCGTGTGATTTTGTACTATCATCACTGTGTTTTTATTTGTTCTAATAAAGTGTTGGGGGTGAAACAGAAACGACTCCTCATAGGTTTTCTCGCGGCGGTGACGTAGGCTGTTCCTTATTAGGCAATAGGCTGAAGCAGCACAAGGTGAGATCATTACTGCCTCGCGCTCAGGCTCGGAGCTCATCAGAGGAGACGCGGAGCGCAAACAACGAGGCAAGGCGCTCAGACCGCCGCTCAACATTATCTGTCTCGTCTTCAGACCACACTGGGGATATCTTGTCACCTTTTATCAGTATTCTTTCTAATTCAACCTTTTCCATGTGCTTTTTCGATACAATGGAAGACCCCGCCGGGCCCCACTTTGATTCGCAATAAATAATTTGATCACAGAAATGCTTCTTTATACGCCTTGTTTCGTTTGGAGCCGATGTCTGGATGTGGATTACAGGAGCCCGGCGAACGGATGGTGATGTAGCCTGGTCTTTCAGAGCAGCTTGGACCGGGTGGATTTGCCTGATCCGATATCAGAAGACTCGAGGAGAGCTGGGGGTGTCGGGAGGACACGACTGGTCAAAATCTAATCAGCTGGACCGGGACAATGCTGCACTGTGCCGACTGTGAGAAACCTATTCTGGACAGGTTCCTGCTCAAAGTTTTGGACAGACCGTGGCACATCAAGTGCGTCCAGTGCTGTGAATGCAAATGTAGTCTGACAGAGAAGTGCTTCTCTAGAGATGGGAGACTGTATTGTAAGAATGACTTCTTTAGGTGAGCCTCCAACGCGTTTGTTTCTTCCATTCAAGAAGGAAAGGCACTTTTTTATTTTCTTTTTCTTTTTTTTTAACAGATGTAGATTTTTTTTTAGATGAACTGCAACATTTGACAATTGAGAATTTCCCCCAATAAACTACAAAAGTGAACAGTTGATTAAATAGATGAGTGATTGGAAAATACTGGATCACAATGCTTTATTTTTTCAGCATTTTTTTAAATTATTATTATTATTATTTGTTTGCGTGTTATTTTCTGTTAAGAATCGAGTGGAAATTGTAATAAACCTTGGGCCTGACAATTATTGTGCTCACATGACTAAATGCAACTTATATAGTTTTACCACATTGTTAGAAAAAAAATAAGGTTATTTATGCTTTTGGTTACAATTATTTAAAAAAAATTATTTATATATTCCTATTTATTGATGAACTTATATTCTACTGAAACTTTGTCCTGTTTTTTTTCCTTCTTCTTCTTCTTCCTGTTTTTTCCTGACTATTATTTATCACCTTCTCTTTCCTGAACAGGAGATTTGGGACCAAGTGTGGCGGTTGCTCACAGGGGATTTTGCCCAGCGATCTTGTCCGCAGGGCCAAAAGCAAAGTGTTTCACCTCAACTGCTTCACCTGCATGATGTGTAACAAGCAGCTGTCCACCGGAGAGGAGCTGTACATCCTGGACGAGTTCAAGTTCGTCTGCAAGGAGGACTATCAAAACAACAACGGGAAGGACACGATCCTCCTGTCAGGTGGACTCATCGAATCGAACCTTATTGGGGGTTTTTTTATGAATATAATTCAAAAATATATATATATATTTTACCGCCGAATTCATATCCACTTTCCCTTTCCTGACAGTCACGACGTGCAGCGACCCGAGCCTCTCGCCGGACTCGCAGGACCCGCAGGACGACGGGAAGGACTCGGAGGGCGGACACGCGTCCGACAAGGAGGCGGGCGGCAACGACAACGACGAGCAGAGCGCGGTGGGCAAGCGGCGCGGGCCGCGGACCACCATCAAGGCCAAGCAGCTGGAGACGCTCAAGGCGGCGTTCGCGGCCACGCCGAAGCCCACCAGGCACATCCGGGAGCAGCTGTCCAGGGAGACCGGCCTCAACATGAGGGTCATCCAGGTGAGGAGGAGGGAAAAAAATGGATGAATACATAAATACATAAATATAGTTTTAAATAAATAAATGAGCCGTCTAAAATCCCCAGAGTTTGGTGTGACAAAGTTCGAAAGAGTATCTGGGTTCAGACTAGATTAAACATCATATTGCTGGAATTTATTTGGTTTTGTTTTTTTGTTTGTTTGTTTGTTGCTCTTTTGTTTCTGCCTTCGCAGCTTTTTCTTTATTTCGTTTGTCCCCCAATCAAAAGACTTCACAATATTTTTTGACTCATCTCTTTCTGTCCAAACTGTCAGAATTCAACCAATAAGATGCGAGAAACAATTTGCATATTTTAATTGGCATAGTTTTCTAAGAAATACACATTATGTAAGCTTGTGATCAAATAAACAAGCGAATGAATAATAATTATTGAGATTTTTTTGGCTGTTCTTCACTATTTAAGTAAAGTGTAATTTGCAACTTAAAAAATATATTTTGGTATAAGTCCCATTTAGATTAGAGTTTCAGTTGAGATTTTGGCTCAGTCAACAATTTCTCATTTGTTGTGTGAAGGTCCATCAGAGACTGATGAAGAAGAATTTTACTAATAATGTAATGTTAATGTAAAAAATGTGGACATGTTTTATTCATTTTATTGATGTTTCTAAACAGAAGTTTTGGAAGTTGAACACCTATGGAATTTCTAAATAATTGTTTTCAGCTTTAATGTATTTAGATTTTTTAAAAATGCTTTTACTGAACCGAGGCTGCAAAGTTCTAACTAATTATTGTGATGATTTTGTTTTTATCTGGTTTTTGAAAAATGAACAAACCCAACCCAACAGCTAGGAAGTCAAGCTAACAAGTTTGACTTCAACTTTAGCACTGTCACTAAACAAGGTAAAACTGGATAAAAATTGTGTTCCAACAAATGTAACGTCTCAGCCATGTCCCATAGCAGTTATCTGCCTTTATGGAGTTTATAAAATTTACTATAATGCATAAATATACCGTTCTCACTGATATCTGTTGAAAACAACACAGAACAAATTAAGCTAACAGACTTCAGGAACATTCTTCTTTAACTATTTAGGAAGGATGTGTCACCAAAACAAAATAGTAAACCTTGGTAGAATTTAGCCATTATAATATCAACTAATTATAATTGGTTTATTAATATTATTTTTACAATTTGAATGGTTGATATTAGAAACTGTGATAAATAAATAAATACATAAATAAATAAATAAATAAATAAATAAATAAATAAATACATACATACATACATAGAGCATGATGTGTTAATATGAATGGTATTATGAATGGATATAAGAGTTCCATCAAAAACTAATGACTGCCATCAGACTTAAAAAAGTTATTTTGATAGAAACAAGAATAATGACGTTTGTGTGACTTTGCATAAAGTCAAACTGACAAGCTGTGATTCTTGGCAGCTCTTGTCATTGACTAACATCAGTGGATCGATTTTAAACGTTTACTTCAGTAACATTTAAGCCTTAATCACAAAGCAATTCCTATTTTTGGTTTCTTACCTTTTGAAATGAACGTGCTTGGATAACATTTAAGCAGTTGAATGGCTAATATTTAATAACCTCAAGAATGTGAGTTTTCACCAACAACAAAAAAACCTGCCTGTTTTTTCTACTACTTCCTCTTTTAATATTCCCTGTTTTGCTTTGTTATTTTAAGATTTCACAATAGATTCTTGATATCAAACGAAACAGCCTTTTCGTCTGATATCAATGAAGGAGTGTATGCCTATATTTTATTCCTTCTTCTATATTCTGTAAGTAAAAGTGTCCATTCGTGTCTCCTTGAGGTTTGGTTTCAAAACCGGAGGTCCAAAGAGCGACGCATGAAGCAGCTGAGCGCGCTGAGCGCACGGAGACACGTGTTTTTCCGCAGTCCGAGGAGAATGAGATCTCTGGGAGAGAGACTGGAACCAGGAGAGCTTGGCCATTTCTCTTATTATGGAGGTCGGAATTATTTATTTGATAAAACGTCATAAGCTTAAAAAAAAAAACCGTTTCCAAATAGTTTCTTTCTCGGTGTTTTGACGCGATCCGTGCGCTAATCCCTCCTCTTCCAAACGCAGATTATCCGAGCGAATACTACGGCCCAGGTGGGAATTACGAGTACTTCCAAGGCCCCCCTTCGTCCCAGGCTCAGACCCCCGCAGACTTGGGCTTCGTTCCCTCGACGGTCCCCGCCGGCACCCCGTTAGGAGCCATGGACCACCACCACCACCACCAGCACCACCAACACCAACACGCAGGGGTGGGGCAGCACCACTGCGGCGCGGACGTGCAGTGCTTCTCGGACGGCGCGTCGCACCACCCGGCGGACTCGCCCAGCCCGGAGCCCAGCGGGCCCGGATCCATTCACAGCATCTCCAGCGAGATGTGCGGCCCCGGCACGCCGTTCACCGCCGTGTCTCTCAGCGACAACGGATACACCAACCAGCTGTCACAGCCGTCCTCGGAACTGAGTGAAGGCACTGCGTGGTAATCCAGCTAAAACAAAGCACACTTTATTTATTTATTTATTTATTTATTTATTTATTTATTTATTTATTTATTTATTTATTTATCATTATGGCACTTTCTTTCTTTTATTTATTTAATTTATTTTTTTGGGGGGGAGGGCAGGACACATATTAAAAAGTTTAAATGTGAACGTCTGCCAGCATTTCTCAAGTTCCAGGCCTCACTGACCAAGCAATAAGCAAAAGCGACTACAGGGAACTTAAGTCAGTTTCAGAAGTTGGGCAGCAAAAGTCACCATAAGCAATCTCAAAATTCAACCTCATCAAAATTCAACTGGACCAAGTGAGTCTGGCGGTTTTAAAGGACACCCAAAGGCTGCAGGGTGAGACTGGCTGAACCTACAAAACCCGCGACAAACCTTCAAATCCGTGTTCAAATAAATAAATGTGATATTTGTCTTGAGAGGAAGATGTGAAACGCTTCTATTCCTTTTGTTTACATTGCACTTTGTCTTCAGTTGATGGATAAATAAGTTTTAGAGTATTATTTTACATGACCATCTTGGAGTCTTTTGCAGCACTGTCTACTCTAAGATGGACGTGTCTGAGATTCTGACATGAACATGCATGATGTACTGTATATGTTTTATACAAACTGATTCACAGAACTTTGTCTCTTTGTATTGATGTACAATAGGATTTTATCATTTAGTGACAAATCACAAACTATGACTGTGACGCCCAATAGATCAATACAGTACGTCTCTCAGGACTGTGATCAGATGTTTTTTTTGTAACGTCTTTACATGTCTGCCTTCAGAATGATATCTTTGTAAGTTTGATGATTTTATATTGGCAAAGAACGATGATTTGGCTTGGACATAAGTCCAAGCTGTAAGTGGAGTTATGAAGAAATATTGTAGCCTACAGAACAGTAAATGGTTTTCTGAAAGCTCTGCTTGCTCGAGTGTTTGATTTCAGTGAAATGTTGTCTTTCGGTCGGAGAAACAGTTTAAGGCTAACACGGATCCGGTCCTGCACTTCTAGCCTTTCCAGCGCATACAGTTTCAACAAACTGTCTAAAAAAAGTAAGCAATTAAAATAGGCTATTTTTATAGATTCAAATATAAAACTGCTGGATTTTATGGACTTCTATTGTACAACAAATGTTTCCCCTACTACTAGACTAACTTATTCCTCATTGATTATATGTAAAAAGTTTGCAAGCTATTAGTCAATTTGAGCACCACAATAATTGGTATTAATTTTACCATGAAGATTTATAAGGTCATGTCATATTTTGAAGATATGACACATTAATACTCTTGGAATAGCCCAATTCATTTAGGGTTAGGGTTAGAGGTAGGGTTAGCATTAACCCTAACGCTTCATACTGAAACTACTATGGTACTGGAATTGGTCAAAATCTATAATCTGTCTTTCATTATACAAGGTTAGTTGTTTTCACAATTCTAAGAAGATGTTGTTTTCTCCAACAATTAAATTCCTATATTCCTATACTTCACTGTACAAAACAGAAAAAACAATCCTTTTTCATTGTACTCAGTGGTTAAAATACCAATGGTTAGGCTTGGTGAGTAATAATTTTATGTTCGCCAACTTGTTCTTTGATGTGAACTGAAGTCATGAATATATAGTGCTATTTTACTATTTTTTTATTCGATCTTGTCGCAAAGGTTCAGTGAAGTCTAGTCACGTTGCGGAGGTCAGTAAAGAACGATTCATCTTTACAAGACAGTAAGTAAATAAGCAAGTAAGTAAGTAAAACTTTATTTATGCAACACCTTTTAAGATACAAGAGCAAACAATGCATAAACCCACATGAGGCATCAAGAAAAAGTCTTGCTTCTAACTCAATTAAATGATTTGCATTTTTTTTGACCCAATGTTTGGTTGAAATTACATAAGACCAAGTGTCCAAAACCCAAAAAGGATCAGCAGCCTTAAAACATAATCCCAACAGCATCCATCACATTGTGTGGGTGCTTTGCTGCAAAAGAGACTAGTGCACTTCACAAAGTAAAGCAGAAACACTGAAACAACAGACAGGAAGTTCTAGCTTGTGCATAATGGACTGAAATCTTAAGCAAAACACCAAATTTGGTTGTCAGTTTGGAGTGTCCGTTTCGAAGACATGATCTCACTTCCATGGGAAAGTCTGGGCAGAGCTGAAAAGATGTGTGAGAGCAACGTGGCCTGCAGACCTGGCTCAGATTTTACTAGAGCTACTTTTGTGGAAGGATACCCACAATGTCGGAGTCCTTAGTTTGCAGGCGTAACCGGTTTCTAGAAGACGGCACAATGGAGCAAGTCATAGCGGAATAATTCCTTCTCTGTAATTGGAGCCAGATCCTTTTCATTCCTTAATCTAAATCTTACTTCAACTTATATTTGGCCTTTTTTGTTGTGACTGTTTCCCTTTAATTTTTTTCCTTTTTTTTTTTTATATACAATCCAATCCAGTTCAACTCTGTCTACATTTCTTGCCTTAGGCTCGGCCAGCCACTTTCTGCATGAAAATCATTCACACGTACAATTTTATAATCAATGCCCACAGTAATAGGATTCCTCTGGCCACGGGCAATTAATACAGTTTTTCCCCTCCCACCCCCCTTCCCCTCTCTCTCTCTCCACTTCTCCCTCCCCGCCCTTCCTTGTGCAGATCTCAAAGCTATGAGACATTGGCTTCTGCTCATTTACATATTTATTGCATTGGACTCAAATCTGGCGAGTGATTGATGTGGAGCCTGCCTCCTGAATTTTTAGCGGCCTATTATTATGAGAGACGTGGAAGGAGGGAGGGGGTGGGGGGGCATCAGTGTACTCCTGATTAAAGTTGAAGAGGACAGAATTATGTGTTCCCACCTACTGTCTCTTCTGCTGGTGTTTAATCTGCGAGACCCGGGAGCAGATTTCAGCCGCAGATGCTGACTAGCCACTCGTTGAGAGAAAAAAGCAGTCTGTTAAGATTCCCATCACTTAGTGTTCATTTTTTTTATTTTAGGGATGTTTGGGACGCTTGCTCCACCTTATGCTGATGAGATTGTGATTTTTCCACGGCAGCGATGTGAACTGACACACAGATCCCAGTTTTGCCCAACAGATAACGTGATTGCAAGCATTGTCACCGCTAATCCATGAAATTAGCAATTTATGCCCTTTCTTCTTATAGGGTTGCCTTAAGCAGCAAACAGAGAGAGAGAGAGATCCCTCACATCTACACTAAACCAGTTCTCTGAAACATTTGTGGCTTCATTAGATGTTTTTTTTCTTCTTATTTTATCAACTTAATCACTTTGCTATAAGACAAAGAGACAACCCAGGGAGACTCTATGCTTTTCTCATCTCATTTGCATCCAAGCATACATGTATATGTTTGTGTGTGTGTGTGTGTGTGTGTGTCGGAGGGGGGGGGAGCTGTTCTGCTACAATGTGTGTAATGGGGTGAAAGAGCAGGACGAAGGAACAGGACTATAGGTTGTAGCCCAAACCTCCCTCTGCTGTTCTTTCTGTCACTTTAGCACAGAGTTTCCCCAGCCTGAAGAGGATGACGTCCGTCTTATTCACCGGCCCAAACGTTTATGGGAGAAAATATTTATACAACAATACAATATTCAGGCAACATTTATGTTTCATTTTGTCCAAACAAGCGAATTTTATTGGGATTTTACACCAAGTGTTGCATGATAAAGTAGAATAAAACCGATGGGTGATGTTTTGCAGTTTAAAAAAACACAAATAAAATGTGTGCGTTTTGTACATGGAACCTCTGAGTTGATCCTTTCTTTTAAAGTTAGTCTTAAACCCCATCTATTTTACTTGGCTTTCAATTCCACCGGGATCTAGTTTTTAAAGTGTATGTTTTTGTTTTTAAACTGTAATAGTTTTTTATTTGTATTTTTATTATGTTGTGTTTTAAAGTACAGCACTTTGTATCAGCTGTGGTTATTTTAAAATGCTTTATAAATAAAATTAGTCCGGTATGGTATCATTTGTGGAACCAGCTGTTACTTTCATTCCATCACAAGTATTTTTGGAGGGAAGGGGTTATATCTCCACCAGATGTGACATCAAGAGACCAAGTCCTCTTTGAAAAACAAGTCTGGCATCTGTAAGTTGTAATTGCCAACTCTTGCTATATACAGTTTATAACTGAACTTTAAATAGGCCGTTTTAGCTCGCGACTCTGCTGAACTGAACTATTGCATTGATAATTTGGCTTTATGTTCGAAGTCATTACTGTGTTGAAAGGTAAATCCGGACACAACCTCTTACAGCATTGTCCTGCATTCAGCCCCATCTGCCATTCATTCATTCATTCATTCATTCATTCATTCATTAAAATCCCATCGTTTGAACTAATTCTACTCTTACATGTTTTTATGGAATGGTACAAATTTCTGAGACCCTTCAAAGGTTCTCAGAAATGACCCATGACCCGACGGACGTGCCGTCAAGCAAAATGGTTTCTCTGTCCAGCTGTGTCTGTCCTTCAAAGACAGAGGACGAGGTCACCAAGCCATTCATTTCACTGAGGCGACGACAAAACCGACAAGCGAACGGTTCCATGTGAAGTTGACTTTCTACGCTCTGCTGACCCGCTGGCAACGCTTACATTTTATGGAGAACGCATCCTGAAGTCAAGCCTAGAACTCATAAAAACCTTCAACTGAGAGTCTAAAGGAATCCCTGATTGGTAGGTTTAGAGGTAAAACGATCTCTACAGTGTTTGGTTTTCTTTTGGGCTCTTTTTTGCAGAGACAAAACACCTTTGCAACTCCGCTTTTTTTTGGGTGCACATTTAAAAGTATATGCATCTCACTTGCACTAAAAGTCAAGCCACTGTTTTACCAAAAAAAAAACAGAAAAAAAATCAATCAGATGTAATGTGGCTCCAGGTTGTTGACCACCAGAACAACTTCTCCTCTCCCTCCCTAGAGGTTTACAGCCGCTACGGCCGGAGCCATCTCTGTCCTGACATTTACTTCAAGA
Source organism: Micropoecilia bifurca (assembly GCA_903067075.1). NCBI lineage: Eukaryota > Metazoa > Chordata > Actinopteri > Cyprinodontiformes > Poeciliidae > Micropoecilia > Micropoecilia bifurca. The sequence continues at coordinate 332 of CAEGAF010068262.1, read as the reverse complement.
CCCCAGTAAGAGCAGCTAACCTGGCCTTGCCCGCTCTTCCATTGTGAACCTGTCCCTGCTCCCATAATTCCTGCAGCGCTCAATGACCCCCAGTGATAATTGTGATCTATGACCGTAAAGGCGTGGCACTTTGGTTGCTGACCTTTCCACCATCCAACGTTGGGCAACCTTCAACATCATTCCTCTGCAGCCCTCCCCCCTCTTTTTTTTTTTTTGCCACCCACATTCAGGAAAGCCAACACATACACACACACGCACACACACACACACACACACACACACACACACACACACACACACACACACACACACACACACACACACACACACAC
>CAEGAF010068248.1:0-14177 GCA_903067075.1 Micropoecilia bifurca | reverse complement strand
AGAGACCAATTAACCTAACAGTCATGTTTTTGGACTGTGGGAGGAAACCGGAGAACCCGGAGAAAACCCACCATGCACAGGGAGAACATGCAAACTCCATGCAGAAAGGCCGGGGCCGGGAATCGAACCCAGAACCTTCTTGCTGCAAGGCAACAGCTCTACCAACTGCGCCACTGTGCAGCCTTACTTTTATTGTTTTTACAATAAATCCCATATAATACTGTGATAAAATTTTAAGATCACATCCACCGCCGTTATCTTAAGATGGATAATAACATCTGACACAGAAATGGGATATTTTATTCATTCATATGGTAAGAAACCGTTAAGAAAGCCACAGTGAAAATGTTCACAGGGCAGCAGGTGTGTCGCGTTTTTGAAGTTGATGCCTCCATGTGACAGACATGCGTGACGTGATTATCGCTGAAGCTTATCACACACTGAACAAAACCTAAGACGTTTGGTTGAGGACAATAAGAGTGAAACTGGACATGAGTCATTCTTGTTTGATGGAAGGTTACGTGTGTTACGTGTGTGCTGCGTTCTTTGGTCTGGTCATAAGGTTTGCCATAATGTTTTCTAATCTGTGTTTCTTCCTTTAATCTCAGTATATTTGCTGAGGGGCAGCAGCGCTTTCTCTTATTTGTGTAAAACAGAATATCTGAACTTCCCAATGGTAAACACATGCATGTATTAGAGCTTCTGAGGCCCAGAGGCAGCCTGAGGTGTTTGGATCGAAATGGGATCTGAGTGTTTCTGGAACAATCCACCAGCTTCTGAAACTGGATCATTCTCTCGCAAACAGACCCATTAAAGATCAACCACCAAACACTGAATCACATCAGACGCAGGCCGTTGCTGGAGTTGTTCAGGGAGCTCAGACACAGTCATAGCAGCATGTCTATATTTAGAATTGCTTGAGACTTGAAGATTATCCCTGTGGTGTAAGTGACTGATGTTTGACACAGGAAAACTGCAGCATGCTTCCATTTAATCATTTGGCTGCAAAGTCCTCCAGCTTCCTGCAGCAGATATCTGCATGCTTGTCCTGTTCTGAAGTCCTGCTGGGCCCATTCTGCTGCCAGCTGAAGCTTATAGCAGTTGATATAATAAGTTGTATTATTACCCAACAAGAGCAATATTAATACCACCTGAACTTTTTTTTTCTATTACGACCAAAAACTTTAGTTAGTTTTATTGCTCGTTTATTGTCTAAATTGGTGTATGGCTGTATAGTGGAAAGAAAACACAAACTTGTTTTCAAACATTTTATGAGAAATAAGAAGAAATGAGTGCTGCACTTTTGTAATAAATCCCAGGGCAAACATTTACTGAAACACAAGTGAACAAACCACATAATGAAGTCTACAAATAGCGCAGAGATGAGGGGAAAAAAACAAAACAATATCCACAGAGTCCAGCCTTTCAACTTACACTGTAAAATAAAAAAACTGGTGATCCAACTATAAAAAATGGAGTTAATTTTTTATAGTAAAAATTTGTAACTTCATTGTAATAAGTAATTAAGTAACTTTTATCCAAGTATATATATTAAGTTTAATATGTTGTCATGCTAAACAAACTTAAATAAAGTAAATTTGACAAATTCAATTTGATTACATATAACAGTTACCTCAATGTTTTTATTTTTATAAAATTGCGGCTCCATTTTCTTTCTTCAGTTAAAAGATGATGGCACAGCTGCAGACATGGCCACTAACAGACATGTTGGGGGAAAAAAACAGCTAAGAAGCCCAGAGTGACTGGAGGAGCTGCAAACATCTGCTGCTCAGGTGGGCGTGTTCAAAAATCTGTGGAAGACTTTGTTGAAAACAAAACATACATCATTTTCTTTCTGCTTTGCAACTCTACACTGAATGTGTATCGATAAAATACCAATTAACACACTGATGCTGTGTTCTTGTCTCTAACTGAAAGTCCAGTTCTTCTTTCACTCTTCTTTCTGTATGATTGGTATTTTCATTCAGCCGCTTTCTGCAGCAGCCAGGCTGTGATTAACTAAGCTGTAATAAAGCAGTCCGTAACCATCTCCCTGGTTCTGTCTGACTCAGGAGATTTTTCTTGATGCTGTCCTAAGAAACCATGAAAACTGGCACAAAATCACCCAAAACTGACCAAAATCCACTTTTTTTTTTTTTACTGGGCCAGAAATACATAAACTTTTACTGGCACAGCGGCTTTTATAAGCATGTAGAACAAAGCAGACAGAATGAATATATTGTGACACCGAGGCGTAAAATAAACCCCCCCATACTCTTCCTCCCTGTGTCCTTCTCTCCTGGTACCGTTGGACTCTGGGAGTCAGAGCGGCTTGTTAAGCAGCACAGAGACAAAGCTTCCACTGGGTTCTGGTCACTTCCTGCTGGATCTTTATGATCAATTAAAGACAGTATGTAGAGGAATAGCTGTAGAGATGTGCATTTGTGTTTTTTTCAGCACAGAGAGAAATGCTGATCTAAAGTGGATTCAAAATATTTAAAAATGTTAGGCCCAGTGCAAAGATCTTTCATTTACACATAAGTAACATGTTTTAGTGACTATTAGACTCACTAAAACCACAAGAACATCTAACAAACTTGTCTGTGATCCACATTTATCTCACTTTGACAAAACATGATCACTGTATGATCACAAGTTTGTAGTGAGGGCTGGTATGTCGCTGTTCTGCAGTCTTACAAAGTTGCATTTACAAAACCCCTGAATTTGCCTTCCTTCCAGCGATGGATTTTAAAATTCCCACTGTAAGACGAAGTAGCAGAGTAGCTCTGGCTGTGCTGACCGTGGACAACCACAGCCAACTTCTTCTCCCACGCTTACAAGTCTGATAAATGGGGTCCTTAATTAACTTCCAGTCATTAAAAGCCTTGTCCCTGCGTCTCCATTAACCACAGAATTGCGCAAATTGAAAATGCGAAGATAAATTTGTATTAAATTTCGGCCGCATCAAAGTAGATGCAAACTGCAATGGTAACACGGTTATCTTATCACACGAGCCTCATGAGTAGCAGCCCGACGTAACCACTGGTGAAAACGACAAGGAAGACGACAGGAAGTGGTAGGAGGACGAAGGTGTAGAAAGTTGCATCGTACTCATGTGTTGAATCCTTGTCTCTTCTGTAAAACTGCCACTACAATTTCCCCAAATTCATAGCTGCTCCCAAATCTAAAGGGCTTGTTACTCTAATGCCCTGTGACAGACTGGCGACCTGTCCAGGGTGACCCCGCCTCTCGACCGGAACGTTAGCAGGAGAGGCACCAGCAACCCTCCCGACCCCACTAAGGGACAAGGGTGTTAAAAAATGGATGGATGGATGGATGGATGGATGGATGGATGGATGGATGGATGGATGGATGGATGGATGGATGGATGGATGGACTATAACGCCTGAATAAAATTTCAACAGAGACATTTAAAAATGTTTTTCTCTCCTTGAGCAGTTTGTCCTGCAAATGCTAAACTGCTTCTGTTTTTACAAGTGACATGTAAGAGCGCTCTGTCATCATTCCTTCACCCAAAAATGTAGCAGTGGTGTCTGCGTACTGTCAGAAAGCTTCAGCTGTTTCCCATCAGGGAGTCAGGATAGGAGCCTTATCCTTAGAAACCACTGCTGCTCAGACAGGGACAGGTCAGTGGAGTGGAGGAAGAAGTACTCAGTAATGGCTGAATAATACACACTCTGTTTACCTGTGCATTCCCTGCTCTACACCACTGGAAGCTGTGATTTTATTAGCTAATGAAGCCACTGCTTTATGTTGTCAGTCATTCAGAAGCCAATGCAGAAGGACAAAGGGTTTAAAAAGTCTGTTCACTTGTTTTTCTAAAGCACTTGAGATAAGACAGTAACGGTTATGTTCCAATATGGAATAATTAATTAAAATCTAGACCTCTCATTGGGAGAGACCTTATTTATTATAAACAATTACTTGTCTTCATGATCCTGTTTTTCATGTCAACAATGTCATAAAAACGGCTATGTTCACTGATAAATACATTTCAATAGATTAACAAAGGATGGATGGATGGATGGATGGATGGATGGATGGATGGATGGATGGATGGATGGATGGATGGATGGATGGATGGATGGATCTGGGGTTTAAGTTCAGTGTTAGTCTGTTTTTCTGTATTTCTTTGCATCATCTGATCATATCGTCTTACACCAGATTGATCAGGATTGATCCTCTGCTTCAGGACTGGTGTTCAGGTAATTTTGAGACTTGGTGACTTGTGGATTGTTCTTAAACTTGATGACCAAATTAATTTCATCCTGCGGTGGAATATTTCCTTGAGCTCAGTATTTTGAACCAAGGCTCTTAATGTCTCGGTTCCTAAAGTCTGTCCCAGCCTTTGTATTTTCTCTTGAATCTTCCCTGAGCTCCTTAAGTTTTGCTATTGTTCTAAGTACATGCTGCTCTTACAAAGAAGTTCTTTTGTATGCTTGCATTCAGAAACTGCCCGCTGCAGTCAACCACGATCATTAACGAGAAGTTAATTCTGACTATTGGAGAGGGAAAATAAAGCTACATCATGTTTTTATCTCAGTTAATTTGACATGTTCGGGTAATGATCATCTGTTCCTACTGCTTCTCCACTTTTTCAGTTTTACCTTTTTGTCCTTCACTGCTTCTTGTTGTCCACGGCCTCAAGTAGAAAGTGAACTTCTTCTTTCTGCAAACATATTTCAGAGAACTTTCTTATCACCTAATCCTTTTTTTTCACACTCCTGCTTGTTTTGCAACGCTGACTGAGAAGCAGCCACATTGAAGCGAACATAACCGGAGCCTGGAAATCACTCCCCGTGCTTTATACCTTCAGAGGAAACAGACGCAGCACAAATCTTTATCAGTGCAAAGTAGTGATCTCTCTTGTTCACTCTGCTTCCCGTTGTGGTGAGCTGCAGTGACGTCAAGGTTGTCCGGGCAACCTTTTGAGCAAAACAGAATCCCTGTCCGCTCAAAGGGGAGGCCCCACACGCTGGACGGGCGCGTGCCTCCTCTCTGACTGTCAGGCCCTCACCCAGTGTACGCACAGACCTTCCCTTTTGTTCTCTCTGCATGAGTACATCACTAAACATGTGCAGCCCATTAGTGCCTGTTTCCACGTAGCCCAGCAGCGAAGAGAGCAGCTGATGAAGGAGAGAGCACATGAAAGGGAGAAGTGGGACACTTTTTTTCACATTTAGAGCCTGCTTCACAGTAGAAGGAGTGACTGGAGGTAACGTCTTCTGCTTTTGTTCTCTAGAATAAACACTGGAACAAAGAAAAATTAAAAACAGAACGTGATCAACTACTGGCAGGACGTAAACCAGTCCAAGGAGACGCGGGTCAAGATTTCTAACTGGACTATCAGATTAACTGAACTTGTGAGAAAATATTACAGTACTGATTATTTCCTTGTTACATATGAAAAGAAAAAAATAGCATATTTTATCCCAGTTAAGTTTGGCACAGTTGTCTGAATCAGCAGGGACGGTGATATCTCATAGATAATGCAGAACGATTGCATCACGGCTCCTCATGACTCCACGTGCTAAATTATCAAAGAACGGGAAGAAATGCTAGCAGTCCTACAGCCCACAGCATCACCTCCTCTTTCAGTCTGAATGGGTTCACAGCTTCATGTCAGGACTATCAAGTGATTTGGTTAGCCAAGTTATAAAGCAACATGTCATGGAAAATTAGTTGAGTTAAGTCTGAAAATAGCTGACCTGCCCTGTCCTCATTTCACTTCAAGGAACTTGGGTGAGTTCACTGACCAGCTTTTAGAACCGAAAATGACCATATTTAGTCAAAAGACTTAAAAATATAATTGAGAACAGAGGGGGGGAGTATGTATCCCTCTGTTGTCTGACAGAGTGAGCTGGTGCCTTTAGAACAGGAGTCCCAGGGAGGGAGTTTCTAGTGACACCTTTTGGACTAAAGGGGCTTTAGACTGAGGCTCTGTCTACAGCAATGTGAGTCAGTTTGAAGTTTCCTGCTCCAGTTAGACCTTATATCCGTTCAGTGTTCGGTGAGCAAACCTGATACTTTCAAAACTCAGTTTGTGTTGTGTGTGGACTGGGCTGATAGAGAGGAAAGTTCTTGCTTCCTGCGGTAGAAACCACAACAATGGAGACATATTTCTGGGGTTTTCCTCATTTTTCTCGTTCTGAGACAACGCAAGACTCAAGAGTTTGGGGTGAAACTTTAGCCTAGCACTGCTTTAGTCATGCTCAAGACCCTCCTCTTTTGAAAGTTGATGTTGTTAATAATATAACAACCAGATTTAGGCTGCTTTCCACCTGGATCCCACAGAGCAATAGGATGCAAAACCAGAAAGAAAAATATTCAATATTGGACTCACTGTGTTGGTGGATCAGTCTTTTAACTGAAGTTCATGAGAAACCAATTCAATCAAGTTTCAATTAATTAATTCCTTCCAGTTTCAGGTGCCAAAACTTTGTGACCGGCTGCACAAAGTGTTTTTTGCAGGAATGACAAATAATAATTACCATGGTGGAAGTTTTGTCTTGGTGCTTTTTAAGCAGCTTGTTCAAAGAAGCACATCCATAACTAGAAAAAGGGGACAGAATTTCTTTTCTTGCGTTTTGTTGTTTGAAGGTTCCAGAAGGTCGGTTGCTGGTCTCCGGTTACTAATTTACACACAATTTAAACACAATCAGGATCCCCGCTCTCCTGATTTCTTATTAAACTTTTACAATATGTAATTAAAGAAAAAGAAAAAGCCTACATTTTTAATTGGACCTCAGCAGTTTGCATGTGCTCAATCAGTCCTTTGGTTGTCTTACTGCAGTGTAAGAAAGGAGCTACGTCTGCTCTGTGATGCTAGCAGAAGAACAATGTTTCATTTGCATAAGACCAGAAGAGAGCGATGTTGAGTGAAGCTAAGCTCAGCACTAACACTTTTACACAGGACATTTTGAAAAGCAATTCATCATTGTAGTGATTCGTCTGAAAATGAAATCTGTATCATTAGCATAATGTTAAATAAGACGTTTTGCTAGCAGCCAGGGTTATTTGCTGCCTTCCCTGACAACTCATGTCACTGACTGCAATGACTTCACAACTCATTTTTATCACGTCAAAGTATTCTGGCACTAAACTCCTCCTCGTGTTTTATAGTTTAATAAAATGACTTGAAAGTGTTTATCATGACAGAAGGCTTGTAAGTCAGCTAAGACAGACCTCTTTAAAAAGGGAGGTCACTGTGCATTCATTACATCCTTTTATGACACCGAGTGTGTCAGACTGAGGGCTGAAGATAATGAAGGTAGAACCTGACAAAAACCTCAGGCGCTCAATGTGCTCAATTCATGTGCAGATATAATAAAACATGACCGGCAGCTCTGAGCGTAACAGACAAGCAGAATCACTTGTACAGTTTTTAAAGTAAAGTTTGAAAGCATTGATTAGAGCTAGCACTCATACAATCAGTACATAATGGTTCAACCCAAAGAATGATAAACAATAAAACGTCTCATCTGCATGTTAACAGAAAGAGCCACCACTAAAATCAAACTGGGGAACAGGAAACATGAAGAATTAATTATGCCTGCGCAGTCTAATCACACATCTAATCACCAGGCAACTAATGCCCAACCTTTCTGTCCTGGGATTAATTAAGTGCCTAATGAGAACACATTAGGTCCTACATGATAGGCTGGGCAAAGGGAGGCTTAGAAATATTTAGATGTATTTTTGTTAAAACATTGAAATGACGAACCCTGTTGGTTCAGACATAGAGTTGTTTAAAAAAACAAAACAAAAAAAACTGTTGTTGAGTGCAACAGCAGGCGCTCCAGCCTCCAGACGTGTCGATCGCTGGAAGGTTTTGAATGGATCAATAGGCGCCAAACTGATCGCCATCAGGAGGCTGAGACCAGCATGTCCTCTTCTGACACGCTTATCAAAAAATATTCAGTCAGATCCAAAACGTCTGCGATTTTATTAAAGACAACAAAAAAAAAAAAATAACAAAACGCGTTCGAATAAATGACCCAACAGAAATAATAATCTCAGCTATTATTGTTTCAACAAGGTGTTGCGCAACTTTGTGAGTTTCGGTTCCATAAACAAACAAGCAAAAAAAAAAAAAATAAAATAAAATAAGTAAATAATATAAAATAAGTAAATAAAATAAAATGAAATGAAAAGAAAATACGACTCAAACACCGACTCTGACGTCATGAGCATGAACAGGAGTTTAAGTTAGCCAATCAACCACCGCTGTGTTCAGGGGAGGGATTATTAATAATGGCAAAAATAAAATATCAAGCCTGAAAACCTAATATCGTAACGGATTGAATGTTTTGATGTTTTACATTTTAACGTATTTCTGCTCAACTTGCGAGGCTCCGGCGGTTGCCACGGCAACGGGCGTGCTTAAACGCTTTAGAGAAGAGAGTAAAAAGGTAGGATTGGTTTTGAGTTGGTCACCTGTGCGGGTTGTTTAACGCGTGTTCACCTTTGCGCACTGTAGTTACTGGACTAATTATCTAGTTAGTTTGCAAGTATTCGTCATTCAAACATCAAATAGTATTTGATGTAGCTATACCACGATAATTATGTGAGCTTAAATGAATTGTCTGATATTTAAAGATAATAGTTTTGATGCTCTCTGGTATCTTGCTTTGAGCACAGAGACACTTTTCCTCTATCAAACGTGCTATTAATTTTCGTCTCTTATTTAGTGGAAATATTGATGTTGATGAGACTTATTACAAAATGAAAAGCTTTTTTCAGCCTGCAAAATTAGGAGCTGGCATTCACAAAATACATTCCAGTCCATCATCTGATTTGAGGTGATTCCTCTGGAACCTGTTGGAGGAAAAATATCCCATCTTCAGAAGATGTGGCTTAGCAGAGCTCTGTGGTTCCTCCTATCTGTCTGTAATCTGTCTGTAATTTGTCATATTGAAGTCATCAAATCAAATTTCAGATCTATCATAACTGACTGACACCTCAAGTTTACAACCAGTTGCTGACTGAGATTCCAGGAACCTGCTCCCAGTGTCAGAATCTCACCGAGAAAGAAACTGGATTAGTTTTTCTATCGCTTTAATATTTCTGCTTTAACTGAAATATATTCCCATATAAAATAAGTCAATAGAGTTCTCGTTATAAGTTTTATATCTTCGTGTCATGAGGTAGATTTCAGCCAGCTGGTGAGAGAAAACGTAAATCTTGCTCTCAAAGTTTGGGCCCCTGTGCAACACTGATTTTTGTTAATTATTGTTAAAGTTGAGGCTGAGTTGACTCAGTGATGCAGTGATGATGTGAGGATCTTTGGTTGTCTTGGTGTTTTCACTGTTTCATTCTTGATAATTTTTTATTCCTTAGTTTCTTAGTTTCAGCTTTGTTTCTGTTTTCCTCTAATCAGTCCTTCCGTAGCAATTCTAGTTTCATACGTTTGTTTCTTGTGCCTAATTATTCTTTGTTGCTCTATTTTAATTATGTTTCGTAGGTCTAGTTATTCTTTCATGTTAGATTTATTTCCTAGTCTCCTTTGTACTCTCCCTTTCCCCCTTGTGCCACTTTCTCTCTCTCCCATCACACCTACAACCCGTTTCAAATCAGCCATGTTTCCTTTTCAGTACACTGATCAAACTCCATACAACATACAACTCATTCTCAGCTCCTCCTTGCTGGTTCCTCCCATCTAATCTTGTTTAATCCGGTCTAGTCCAAGTACTTCCCGTTTATTCCTGGTTCTTGTTATTTTTGTTCTGCTCTGGCTCCATGGTTGTTAGTTGTAGATTTTTTATTTTTTTCATTCTTTATGAAAACTTCAACATCTACTCAGTTTATTATGGAATATAAGTTGTGATATAGAATAATTCAGTGTAGATTTCCAAAACAAGCTATGTTAGGGAGGAGGAACACGGCTCAAGTTTGACTAGTTTAGGTCTTTAAACTTCTGATCTAAGGGTTTCAAATTATAATCTGTTTATTCAGTTCGGTGCTGGTCAGCTTAATATGCGGCTGTGATCAGCTACGTCAGCAATAATTTGTGAATGTTTTTCCTTGTGCTTCCAAATGGTTTGGTCACTCTCCTCCGCCAGACACACAAAATGCTGCCAGGGTCTAAAACCATTTCAGGTTCTCTGGTGTTTATGCTGCAGAGGCTGACGGCCAATCTGCAGCATTAGCCACCTCCAACACAACACGGCAACTAAGGAAGGACTTCCTTTTATTCTTCAAGACACTCAATTAAAACAAAGACACATTGTGTCAAGCTTATAGCACTTATTGAGACAAATGAGATGTTTCACACCCTAAATCCTAATTCTGTTACTTGATCTTGTGACCTTCAGTCCCATGAGGTGCATTCAGTCTCTTTATTCATTACTTAGTTTGAAGGGGCAGTATTATGTAAAATCGACTTTCATGAGCCTTGCATCATATTATTCCCTCGTCAAAAACATACCTGGAGTGTTGCCTTGATTCGTTCATTCATGTTTGAGAAATCTTCCAATCTCCCATGGCAACCACTCAGCTGTGCTAAGCACCTGAATGGATCTAACTCCTCCGCAGAGCTGCAGTTTCCCAGCTTCTGAGCTTCTGCCCCCACATCTCCTCCACTCAGCTCCTTCAGACTAGCCAGCAGCAATTAGCAAACACCTGGTGGAACATCTGGTGAGCTCATCGTAGTTGCCAGTTCTCAGTGCAACGCTGTTAAAAACTTTGTTAAAGGGTTAATAGAGAAGCCATTTTTGTGATGACTTCCTGAAGGCGGAGCTTCAGTCAGAGCAGGAGCTTTTAAAGAGGCAGAGGCCCAATTTCTAGGCGTCAAATTTCTTTTAAGTTGTGTTTGATATTTACAATATTTTTATAACAACTGAAGGTAAAGTAGTTACTAGATTGTGCAATAAAATGACAGTATGTGCCTGAAAAATACACAATACTGCCCTTTACCACGTAAAAATAGTTTTAAATGTAACTGGAAAAAACCCCATGAAAACGGAGAAATAACTGAAGACCCATTAACAATATATTGTGTATAAAATCATCTAGAACGGTTAAGGTATGTTTAATTTCTTCAAATGAATGTGTTACATTTTCTCATCAGAGAAAATGTAACACATACAAATACAATTCATGCATTGTATTTATTCCCTTCATTAAATTTGCACAATTCTTTTCCTTCTGCAATCCCAAACATACTTTTTATTGTTTGCTTGTTTTTGGTAACAATCTGCCCTCAGTCGGATCAGTTAGAAGTAAAATTTTTCCGACCACATTTGCCTCAGCTGAGACTTGTTTCTAAAAATAACGTGGTGTTAATTCCCCTTGTGCACACAACTTAGTCACCCATGCTTTTATCTCCTCCCACTTGGAACGGCTCGTACTTTGGCATCGGTCGAAACTCCTCCTACTTCCAATTAAGAGAGAAAACACCGGGCCCAGATGGGTCAGGGCGCCAGCTCCATCCCGTCAGCCATCTTCTCTCTGGGAACCTGCTGCTCTCACAGGAAGCTGATGGCTTTGGACGTCAGCTCCTTCTATTAATTTGCAGATATTTTTGACTTCTCACAGCACCATAAACAGAGGAAGAATTAACAACAGTAACTAGTGACAAAGCTCTTCTATTAACTTCCCCGTAAATGACTCCTGTGAGGGTGATGTGTGTGCAGCACAGTAACACTTGGATTTTTCTCCTACTTTCACATGTTCTTAGAAGCAGCCTTGGTTAACTGCCTCTAATAGTTTGGTCTCGCACATTTAAATTAATCTATTTCCTCTGTTTAGTCCTATATTTTGACTCAATTTTTGTTGTAGTTATCATTCTTTCTGTTCTATATTTTTGAAAGCTGCACTGCTGACAAATTGGAGCAGCTGTTTTCTGATTACTTAATAAAAAATGAGCAAAAGGAAACTTAAAATTAAAAATGAACGTACCAGAGACACAGGGAACCTGAAAGTCAATACTAAAAATTGTTTCTATGTCCACACATGAGACAAATGCAACTTCAGTCAGACTTTTTTCTTTTGCCCACATGTAACAGATATTCGACTACTTCGTGTCATTCTGAATCTCCAGTTGCCACCTATTCACCCCACTCAAAAAATCTTATTTAAGGCCTTTTTAAATATGATATTAAATCTGACACGTATCCTATCTTGTCACATTTCATTTGATGTTTACATCTTTAATGTGAAACATGCATCATAATTCTCCATGAGAAGAAGCCAGCTGTAGTAAATTAGGATGTAAAGCAGTCTGTGACCCAACCCAGTCCCACCATTCCTGGTTCTGCATAGACAGACGTCTCTATAGAAGCTGCAGTCAACGTTCTACAAAAGGCTGTTACTGTTAGTTGTGTCGTCTTTGATTTTCATTCTTTCTTTGTGATCCATAAACAGTGACCATGATTCTTAACTTCTGTAATCAGAGTGCTGCTGTGTGACGTCTGCGTTCTTCTTCTGCGCCTCCGGGTCGCTTTGGGCTCATCAGCCTGCTTCGGTCTGATTGTGGCCGCAGCTGTTAAGCCAGTTTTGTCTTATTTCAAGTGTACTAACATATTTGCTTTAGAAACTAGACCAAAATACTTGGTAAGAGTTTGAGTTTTTGTAGTGAACAGAGGTGTGAACAGGCCCGGTGTATCAAAAGATACTTCTCAATTCTTCATATTTAGATCCACATAAAACACATTTTTCAACTTGCTAACAAATATGACAAAGACAAGAAAGTGAGAGCAAGTGACGCACCTGTGCAAAACAAAAGCACTTTTATTTTCTTTTGACATATTACTATGTGTGCAGTGCTCTAGGAGTCACCGCCCCAATTATTATAATTCATATCTAGGATGTGTGAAGCACCTGTAACGAGACACCAAAGAGCTCTCAATGAACAAATGACAGGCAGCCTGAGGGCATCAAAGAGATGCAAAGTGGGATGCAAAACAACAAAACAACCGCAGGAAGATGTATTACAATGAAAATTAGATAAGAGGTGATGAAAATAGGACAGAGCTGTAATAAAGAGATTCAAAGATGCCACGAAGATGAAAATCTCACTAGTTATGTAAATACAAAAACCACCAAGCGCAAATACTGAGACTGACTGTGGTTACAGTGTGATGAGGAGGTGGACTTTTACATCTCTGTCTACCATATGTCATGTGCATACAACAGTGTGCGCTTGTTTACGCTGTTATCAGAGTCCATCTGTAAATATGAAGTATGTGGAAATGATAAGTTAAGACACAAAGCTTCATTGTTTGGTCTTTTGTCTGTTCTTCTGTTTTTAGATCCTGTCTTCAGTTTGTTTTCCTCTCTTCATTGTCCACATCTATCTGAACTGGGATCAACTTTTTACAGCCTTCTATTCTGCTTTTGTCTCTTTCCCGATTCTTTTTCAATCTTAACTAAGGAGTGTTTTCTTCATTTTTTTGTGGCCCCTGCTCCAGGTCGGCCCAGCAGGGAACCGTTTGTCCTCTGAGCGATGAGGAGTAATTACACACCGATGAATCTGTGGACCTGCGCCTAACTGGGCTTTATTGTCCCTGCTCCAGTGATACAAGGAACCACAAGCCAACATATCTTTTATTTTTTTTACATTTTGGGAATCGATGCCAACCTAAAAGGAGCGGACCTTCAGCTTCAACCCCCATCTGTCTTTACGACCTCCTGTGAATTGTAAAATGGCGGGGATGATATCAGAGAACTTCTTCTTTGTCTTTTTACCCAACTCGATACAAGGATAACCATCACCCCTCCACCCTCAACCCAACACACACGCAGGCACTTGGCGTAGAGACCTATAAGGAGCTGCTGTGAAGAAGCATGGGAGAAATGAGCTGGGAGTGTCTGAGCCCGGCAGAGTTCAACCAGCTGCAGCAGTACACCGAGTGTAAGTCTCAGTCTACTCTTTGATTCATAAAAGCTGCAGTATGTCACTTTTACAAGAAAGACACATATTCGTTAAAATTGTCAGGCTGCACAGTTGCTGCAGTTACCTTGGTTGTTTCTGTTGCTGACCAGCCTCGATTATAACCTGACTGTGGCTGGTTGTTTTTTTGCTCAGGAGTGGCGAGTTTCTTCACACAACAACAGTAAGTCAGGGAGGAAATGGAGAACTTATCACAGATTATCTGTCTCATATTATACTGTCACAACACGGCAACAGTTTTAACATAAAGGTTAAGATATATATA
>CAEGAF010068240.1:0-15057 GCA_903067075.1 Micropoecilia bifurca | reverse complement strand
CTGTGCTACCTGTGTTGGCTGTGCTACCTGTGTTAGCTGTGCTACCTGTGTTACCTGTGCTACCTGTGTTGGCTGTGCTACCTGTGTTACCTGTGCTACCTGTGTTAGCTGTGCTACCTGTGCTACCTGTGCAGACAGAATATTCTGTAGGTAATGAGTGATGCCGAGGTCTGAGGCCTGGTAACTGCCTGGTTTCTCTGCAGCAGATCAGTTTAGGTTTTTCTTATCTGAGCAGAGGTCAAAGGTTGACCTCTTCTTCGATTGGTCCAACAATTAACGGCGTCACTCCTCTTAGCTTCTGCAGTCGCCAAAGCTTTATGCTGAAAGACTCGATCTGTGGTCAACCCTGACCCGCTCCGGTTCCTGGCAGCTGTTGCTAACCTGATGGTCAGGTGGGCGGCTCTCTCTCCCTAGTGAAGTCTGTGAAGGTCAGAGGTCACCCCGTGTCTCCCCAGGGTGCCCCTGAAGGTGGAGCAGGCCACCAGCGCCCGGGACGCGCTGGCCAAGGCCACCTACAGCCGGCTGTTCGACCACGTGGTGACGCGGGTCAACCAGTGCTTCCCCTTCGACTCCTCGGCCAACTTCATCGGCGTGCTGGACATCGCCGGCTTCGGTCAGTCCACCGGGGGAAGAGGGGTCGGTGGGAAGCAGACGACCTCTGACCTCCGCTCTGTCTTCCAGAATACTTTGAACACAACAGCTTTGAGCAGTTCTGCATCAACTACTGCAACGAGAAGCTGCAGCAGTTCTTCAACGAGCGCATCCTGAAGGAGGTGAGGTGCTGCCATGACGACAGACCCGGTCGCTTGGGTTCTGGTTTCCTGCGATCCCAGGAAGCGGCATCGCCTGTCCTGATTGGACGCCGTCTCTCTCACCTTCATGGTCTGGTTTGCTCTGCAGGAACAAGAGCTGTACCAGAAGGAGGGGCTGGGGGTCAACGAGGTTCATTACGTGGACAACCAGGACTGCATCGGTACGTCCGTCTGACTCTGCCGCTGCTGCTTCCTCCTCATCAGGGCGTCTCCTCTGTCTGCAGACCTGGTGGAGGCCAAGCTGGTGGGCGTTCTGGACATCCTGGACGAGGAGAACCGGCTGCCTCAGCCCAGCGACCAGCACTTCACCGACACGGTTCACAGCAAGCACAGGAACCACTTCCGGCTCACGGTGAGGAGCCAGCGGCCTGGTGACGCCCTGCCAGCTCAGAGCCTGATCACAGTAAAGACCAACCGGACCCTAAGGGTCAGGCGTGAACCCTGGACGACCTCTGACCCCTGGTCCTTCAAACTTTGTTCTGGGTTCGGTTTGAACGCCAAGCGGACCAGAGACGCTCCAAGAGCAGGAAGTGAATTACAGTGCAGGGCATTTTGGGTAAATCCAACCAAAGCTAACGTGTCAGCTTAGCACTAGCAGCAGAAATGGCTCCTGGTCTTTAGCCTAAATCCTCCAACCGCTGAAATATCTTGTTTCCATCTGGTGAAGAAGGAAGCTGCTCTCAGTGTCTTCAGTGGTTTTAGTCGTTTCCTCCAGTGGTTGTTGGTGCAGCGCCGCCACAGGCCAGGAGGGGAACAGCTGGTTTGACTCGGAGCAGCTGGAGGTGGAGCTGATGTTCTGGGTCCAGTAGAACCGGGTCGAGCGGCTGAAGGAGGGAAACGGATCATTTAAAGATGAGTTTATGTTCTGGAAATAATAAAAGGTTTTTATCTCCACATCCAATGATCAGCTGGTGAAGGAAGTACTTTTCAAAATAAAAGAGCTGAATGTAACTGTGTAAACCCTCTAGTCTGAACTGAAATCAGTTGGGTCGGTTCTGGTGGTTCTGGGAAAACGTCCTGATGACTCTCTGTGTCCCGCAGATTCCCAGGAAGTCCAAGCTGACCGTTCACCGGAACGTCCGTGACGACGAAGGTTTCATCATCCGCCACTTCGCAGGAGCCGTGTGCTACGAGACGGTGGGTTCAGCAGAGGAGCCGGCCCGGTCCGGGTTACCTGACCCCGGCCCGGCCCGGTCCGGTCTGACCGCGCCTCGTGTCCCATCAGACCCAGTTCGTGGAGAAGAACAACGACGCGCTGCACTTGTCCCTGGAGATCCTGGTGAGCGAGTCCAAGGACGGCTTCGTCCGCCGGCTCTTTGAAAACGCCGCCGGCGGCCGAGACGCCAAGCAGAAGGCCGGCAAGCTCAGCTTCATCAGCGTCGGAAACAAGTTCAAGGTGACGGAACCGTGCCGACCCGGTTGGACCCGGAGCAGCTTCAGCGTGAGGCCAGAACATAACCTGGTGGTGAACCTTTAATAACGGCTCCTGTTTCTCCTGCAGATGCAGCTGAATATTCTCCTGGACAAGCTGCGCAGCACAGTGAGTTGTGTTCCCCTGCAGGGGTTCTGGTTCTGGTTCTGCTCTCTGGGTCTGATCCGCTTCTCCTTCAGGGCTCCAGCTTCATCCGCTGCATCAAACCCAACCTGAAGATGGTCAGCCACCAGTTCGAAGGAGCTCAGATCCTGTCCCAGCTGCAGTGCTCCGGTACGAACCGCTGGGCTGCTGATTAGCTTTAGCTTAGCATGATGATTAGCTCTAGCTTAGCATGGAGGGAAGACGAGCTCCTCTAATTGGCATCGATCAGGAGATTGAACATGTTCATCTCTTCTAGAGAGGATCAGGTTCTGCTTCATGCTCAGGGTAAAGGGCCAACTGGACCTGGACCTCCAGTTTAAGGAGAGAAGCTCCTTCAACTCTGCATCAAGAAGCAGGCCAGGCTGGGGGCGGAGCCTGTGGCATTGAACTCAGGAGACGTGATGGTGGCTGGGGGCTCTGACCTCTGACCTCAGCCCATCGGGTCCTCTGACCTCTGACCTCAGCCCATCGGGTCCTCTGACCTCAGCCCATCGGGTCCTCTGACCTCTGACCTCAGCCCATCGGGTCCTCTGACCTCTGACCTCAGCCCATCAGGTTGAGGTCAGAGGCTGAATTTAACCTTTCCTAGATGATGGAAACATGACGGCAGAGCTGCTGATCCGGTTCAGACTGTCAGAATGACACTGAGGTTCCTGACAGAGGAATGATGGAAGGAACCAGGAACCAGTTTGGCTCTTTAGTCCAAACTGAACAACTTCAGTTTTAGATTCAAGTGGAGAAACTTTGGGTTCATCCATTGGCTCTGATCATCCATTGGTTCTGTTCATCCATTGGTTCTGATCAATCTACTCTATATCTGCACTTCATCATCAAACTGTGAATTGAGAGTCTCTTGTTCTGTCCCAGAGGCAGCAGGTCTGAATGAATGGGTCTAAACTCGACCCGCTGAGGGAACCAGGCTGTAGTTCTGGTCATTCATGTCCCGTGGGAATGAAATGGACAGAACATGCTGAGGTTCTGTTCTGGCCGTGTTCTGCAGGAATGGTGTCGGTTCTGGACCTGATGCAGGGCGGCTTCCCCTCCAGAGCTCCGTTCCACGAGCTCTACAACATGTACCAGAAGTACATGCCGCCCAAGCTGACCCGCCTCGACCCGCGGCTCTTCTGCAAGGTGGGTTCTGGAAGCTCTGGACCGGAACCGGAACCGGGCCCTCGGCTGGTTTCAACAGCCTCCTTGTGTTTTTCTGTTGCAGGCTTTGTTCAAAGCTCTGGGACTCGATGAGAACGACTACAAGTTCGGCCTCACCAAGGTCTTCTTCCGCCCCGGAAAGGTGAGACGCGCTTCCGGCCCGATCAGAACCGAGCCTGTTGGCTCTGGAGGCCCGACCGGGGATCCAGTCAGGCTACTTACTGTTCTGCCTGGTTTCCAGTTCGCAGAGTTTGACCAGATCATGCGGTCCGACCCGGAACACCTGGCGGATCTGGTCCAGAAGGTCAACAAGTGGCTGATCCACAGCCGCTGGAAGAAGGTCCAGTGGTGCGGTCTGTCCGTCATCAAGCGTAAGCAGCGTCTTCTTCTCCCAGAACCGGGTCAACCTCCCGCTATCGGATCAGAACCTCCACAACCAACCCGATTCACATCATGACTGGAAACCTGAGGATTTATAAAAACTCATCCGTCCATCAGTGATCCAGGCCCAGTTTATTCACAGTAATGGTTCTGGACCAGAACCGGTTGGTTCTGATGGTTGCTGCACCATCTGATGCTGGATCAGGACTTTAAAAATGTTTTTATATTTGTTTCCGGCTCAACATATTTACTCCGTTGCAGTTTCATATCTGAGCCACTAGATGTCTCCACTAGAGCCTTTAACTTCCTTCGGTTCTGGTGTCGTCCGGTTTGGGTCCAGCTGGTTAAAATGGTTCCTGTCTGTTGCAGTGAAGAACAAGATCCTGTACCGGACCGGCGCCTGCATCGCCATGCAGAAGACGGTTCGCATGTGGCTCTGCAGGAGGAAGCACAAGCCTCGGTGGGTCACTTCCTGTTAGCAGCTCCCCCTCTGACCGCGGGGGGGGGGGGGGGGGGGGGGGGGGGGGGGGGGGGGGGGGGGGGGGGGGGGGGGGGGGGGGGGGGGGGGGGGNTCACCTCCCCCCCCCCAGTCGTCGCTGCGCCGCCGTTCTGCCCGCTGCGTTCTCTCTCTCTGTCTCTCTCCGTCTCTCTCTCTGTCTCTCTCTCTGTCTCTCCGTCTCTCTCTCTCTCTTTCTCTCTCTGTCTCTCTCTCTCTTTCTCTCTTTGTCTCTCTTTCTCTCTCTCTGTCTCTCTCTCTGTCTCTCCGTCTCTCTCTCTCTCTTTCTCTCTCTGTCTCTCTCTCGCTCCATCTCTCTCTCTTTCTCTGTCTCTGTCTCTCTCTCTGTCTCTCCGTCTCTCTGTCTCTCTTTCTGTCTCTCTCTGTCTCTCTCCGTCTCTCTCTCTGTCTCTCTGTCTCTCTCTCTCTTTCTCTCTTTGTCTCTCTTTCTCTCTCTCTGTCTCTCTCTCTGTCTCTCTGTCTCTCTCTCTGTCTCTCTCTCTGTCTCTCCGTCTCTCTCTCTCTCTTTCTCTCTCTGTCTCTCTCTCTCCGTCTGATTAGAACCGTTTCAGCGCCGCAGGTGAAGAGCAGCATCATGCTGATTGGCGCCGTCAGTGATTACTGGAGCGATCGGGTCGGAACCAGAACCGCTCCAGTAGACTGGGACCCATGGAGGTTCTGGGTGAACTTTGACCTGCAGCTGAGCCCGACCAGCGTTGGGTTAGTGGTGTCCTGTGGTTCTGCTGACCGACCCGGTTGTGTGCAGCATCGACGGCCTGGTGAAGGTCCGGAGCCTGAGGGAGCGGATGAGCCGCTTCACGGCGGTGGTGGGAGGCCTGAAGGAGGGCAGGCAGGAGATGAGCCAGCAGATCCAGGGGCTGGAAGACGCCATCGCCGCCTTGACCCTGAGGATCAAGGTCAGGTTCTGGAGGTTCTGGCAGAACCTGTGCTTTGAATAGGCCGTTCTGCTGGTTCTGATGGGCTCATGGTGCCGTGAATGACGGCTGTTCGGACGAACTTTGTCCTCTGGGCGTTGTCACGGTAACGGCTGCTCATAAATAGGCTTCCGCTTTAAGGCGACGGCTTATTGGCCGTCCTTAACGAGGCTGGTTACCATGGCAACGCTGACCATGAAGTCAGATGTAGACCAACCAAATCCTCAGCCTGTGTTTCCTGACCTCTGACCCCGTCTGCCTGCTTCCAGAACACGGTGATGAGCCGCCTGGACATCGACCAGGAGCACCAGGTTCTGGTCAGGCGGTCGGAGCAGCTGCTGACGGACCTGCAGAACCAGAAGAAGGAGGAGGAGGAGCGCGAGCGTCTGCGCCGCATCCAGGAGGAGATGGAGCGCGAGAGGAAGAGGAGGCAGGAGGAGGAGCAGCGCCGCCGGCAGGAGGACGACGAGCGCCGCCTGTAAGCAGCCAATCGCAGCGCAGCGATGGAGTAATCCGATTACTCTGGGTGTATCTGATCTGTGTTTGCTGCTGCGCTGGCCGGTCCGGTTCTGCTGCTCCGGCTCGGCTGGACGCGTCGAGCCTCTGCTGGCTCCTCCTGATGATACGCGGCGGCCGGAGCCCCCACCCCCACCCCCGCTCTGCATGCGGGTCACGACCCGCTGCGCTCAGCCTGGGACTCGTTAGCAGGACTGATGGATCCGTCCTGTTCGTCACGAACCGCCGCTAATGTCTCACATTAGAGCCGACAGGCTGAGCTTTACGGCTCCCCGGCGCCGCGGGTTGAGACACGCAGCCATCATCGTCCCAGCAGAACGACCTTCAGTCGTCCTCATCTCAGGTCTGCAGCTTCAGGCAGCAGACGGGTCAAAGTTCAACCTAACTAAACCCCAAATCAAACATTTCTCCTGATCAATGGTCCAAGTTGGTTCTTCTGACTTGGTTTCTGTGCAAATTGTGACATTTAAATATAATCCTGAAAACGCTGCCTCAGTGCTGCCCTCTGTGGGTTGGATGGTGGTACTGCAGGGGTACAAAACACTCGCTCAGACTCGCCCCCTGGTGGACAGTCAGGATTTGGGCTAGTGAGCGTTTCTTGTATTTTTTCTTTTTAATGAAAGTTACAAGACGTGATGCTTGTCAGACTTTTCTGAAACTCTGACTTTCTAGTGTCAGGAGGATCAAGCTGACCATTAGGGGGCGCTGGGGCCGGTTTGAGTCGCATGTTCATAACTGATGTTGGCAACGGCTTCGTCGCTGGACTGATGGTCCAAATGTCTTCCAGTCCAAACTGCTAGCAGAGCAGCATGGAGCTGAATTCACTGATTTACCTCGTCTAGCTCAGGAACATCACAGTTCAAAAATAGCCCAGGACATTCTGTCCACATTCTGTCCAGCGTTTCCATCCGCTCGGCCGTCCACAGCCCAGACGTCAGGGAACGTCAGGGAACCGGAACCCAGGACGTCTGCAGACATGATGACCTTCCCTCTCGCCTTCTGTCTGTTCCTCTGCAGGAAAGCAGAGATGGAGCTGAAGAGGAAGCAGGAAGAGGAGGAAAGGAAGAAGAGGGAGGAAGAGGAGAAGCGGCTTCAGGTCGGTGGTTTTCATCCAGCGCTGGACGAGTTCGATGAAGTTCATGTGTGAAGCTCGAGTTCCTGCAGCGACGCTCAAATATTTAATATAACCTGGATCGCATTCAGACAGCAGCCTTTCTGCTCACCCTGTTAGCTGCTCACCCTGTTAGCTGCTAACGCTGTTAGCTGCTCACGCTGTTAGCTGCTCACGCTGTTAGCTGCTCACCCTGTTAGCTGCTCACCCTGTTAGCTGCTAACACTAGCACTCCTGCTCACCCCGTTAGCTGCTCACCCCTTTAGCTGCTCACCCTGTTAGCCGTTAGCTGCTAACCCCGTTAGCTGCTCACCCTGTCATAACAGGAGGTGCCCAGACGGTTCCGGTTCCGCCTGCCGACCCAGTAACCCGGGTTCTGATCGCTGCAGGCGGAGCTGGAGCTGCAGCTGCAGGCGGAGCGGGAGGAGGAAGTGGCCCGGCAGGCGGTTCTGGAGCAGGAGCGGCGGGACCGGGAGCTGGCCATGCGGATCGCCCAGAGCGAGGCGGAGCTGATCCCCGACGAGACGCTCAACGACTCGGGGCTGCGCAGGTACCTGACCTTTGACCTCTAGGCTCAGGTGGCTCACAGTGACCTGCTGGGAACTAATCTATTTCCTGGTGTACGGCGAAACAAAATCACATTCCTCTCCAAACCATTATGAATATAAAGTTGATGGAGGTCCAGTTTCTCCTTCAGGCCTTAATGAACCAGAACCAGAACCAGAACCTGGACCTTGGTTTATTTGGATCCCCATTAGCTGTTTCCATAACAACGGCTACTTTTCCTGCGCTCAGGAGAAAACTGACCAAGTTCCACCATGTTTAATGACGTTCTTCTTCTCTGGTGTCTGACGACGTTCTTCTTCTCCTGTTCCAGTAACGGCTCCTCCGTTCCTTCGTCTCCAGAGAGAGCAGCGTAAGACCCTCAGACATGACTTTTCTGATCAACCCCGGCTCTTTCTGACCCCTGACCTCTGACCCCTGCATGCTGTAACAATCTAACAATCCTGACTTCCTAGTAGAACCTTTTCCGACCCGATTGGCACCAGTTCTAGTCTCCAGACGGTTCAGAACCAGAGCCAGACATAATCTCTGCGTTTCAGTCCAGGTCCTGATTGTCTCAACAAGCTGGTTCCAGGTCAGAACCGGGTCAGAACCGGGGCTGGAAGGAACCCAGTAAAGGCGATTGGGTGGCTTCAGAACCAGGTTGCCCCGCCCACCGCCGAAGCTCATTGGCTGACACAGAGACAGCTGAGCTGTGGTTGGTTCTGATGGATCCGGTTCTGCTGGGTCCAGCTTGGTACCAATGGGAACCAGAGAAGGGTTCTGGCCCAGTTTCAGTAGGAACTGATTCAACTGGTGACCAGTCTGACCTCCTCTGATTGGAGCTGATTGATCACCTGATGGACCAATGATCTATCACCTGATTGATCACCTGATTGATCACCTGATGGATCTCCTCTCTAACTCTGACTCTCTTCAGTCTCCAGGTCGACTCCAAGCTGCAGAGCTTCACCATGTAGGTTCCTGTTCCTCACACACCTGAGCCACACATTCAGGCATCTGGCCGGGTCCGTATGGACCGGAACCGGTGGGTCCGTACGGACCGGAGCCGGACCGGAACCGGTGGGTCCGTACGGACCGGAGCCGGACCGGNAACCGGTGGGTCCGTACGGACCGGAACCGGACCGGAGCCGGTTGGGTCCGTACGGACCGGAGCCGGACCGGAACCGGTGGAGCCGGACCGGAACCGGTGGGTCCGTACGGACCGGAACCGGACCGGAGCCGGTTGGGTCCGTACGGACCGGAGCCGGACCGGAACCGGCGGGTCCGTACGGACCGGAACCGGACCGGAACCAGTTTGAAAACCCGACCTGGGTTAGAAACTGGTCTGGGTTCTGGTTCTTCTGGGTAAACTGGGAGTTTGTTGGTCTCTTCTGGTCTATTGGGATCAGAAACTAGTTTCTTCTTCTGGGGTTGAAATGTGTCTAAGCTCCGCCCACATCCTGCTGACCCATCATGCTTTGCAGGGAGGAAATGGCGAAGGAGATGACCGAACTTCTGGCCCGGTGGGTAAAATCCGTCCGTCGGAACCAAATCTCTCTCTCATCTCTTGATTCGAATCAGATCGCTAATCAGAACCAGGTGATCCTGATGGACCCAAACGGGTCCATGAAGAAGGAGGTTCTGGTTCTGGACCTGTTGGTGGAGGAGGTTTCAGAACCGGGAATTGCTGCTCGGGTCTTAAACCCGCTCACACCTCCAGAACCACCAGAACGTCTGACCAGCACCACCAGCGGGCCTGGCTGGTACTTCAGAGCCTTCAGGTCCAGAACCAGCAGAGGTCCGGTCCATGTGGTTCCGCTTAAGATGGATCTCCTGGTTTCTGAGGCAACGACAAAAACTGCATTTTAAATTAAAATTAATCAAATTCCTGAATTTCCACCATGAGACGCTGATGATGGTTCACAGATGGATTCTGCTCACTCTGTCCACCGGACCTGGGTTCTACTGGTTCCACTGGTTCCACTGGTTCTACTGGTTTTACTGGTTCTACTGGTTCTATTGGGTTCTACTGGTTCTACTGGTTCCACTGGTTCTATTGGGTTCTACTGGTTCTACTGCATGCAGTTCCTTCTCTTCCACTTGTTGTGTTTCTGACCCGTAACCCTGATCCGTTTGTAGAACTGGACTCTGATTCCACCTTTGAGCTCCTGGTGGAGTGGAGTTCACTGGGAGTTCACTGGGAGTTCACTGGGAGTTCACTGGGAGTTCACTGGGAGTTCACTGGGAGTTCACTGGGAGTTTACTGGGAGTTTACTGGGAGTTCACTGGGACTTCACTGGGAGTTCACTGGGAGTTTACTGGGAGTTCACTGGGACTTTACTGGGAGTTCACTGGGAGTTTACTGGGAGTTTACAGGGAGTTTGCTGGGAGTTCACTGGGAGTTCACTGGGACTTTACTGGGAGTTTGCTGGGAGTTTGCTGGGAGTTCACTGGGAGTTCACTGGGACTTTACTGGGAGTTCGCTGGGAGTTCGCTGGGAGTTCGCTGGGAGTTTGCTGGGAGTTCGCTGGGAGTTTCCTGGGAGTTCGCTGGGAGTTCTGGTTCAGGTGTTTTGAGGCTCCAGTGTTGATCCAGAGACTAGAAGGTCTGAGAAGCAGATAGTTCTGATCCGGTTCTTGGTCCAGATCCGGTTCCGGAGTCAAACCCCTGGTTACTTGCAGCTGAGTCCATATCCAGGTAGAGAACCAGAACCTATTGGACCCGGTCAGAACTTCTGCTGGTCCGGAACTCTGGACTTCTCTTTGGACCAGAACCAGTTCCAGTGGGAAACTCTCAGTGAACTCGGCTCCTCGGGTGGACCTCTGGCGTCGCCCCCACGTCTCACTTCCTGTTTCCTGTCTCTGTTTCCTGTCTCTGTTTCCTGTCTCACTTCCTGTTTCCTGTCTCTGTTTCCCGTCTCTGTTTCCTGTCTCACTTCCCGTTTCCTGTCTTGTTTCCTGTCTCACTTCCTGTTTCCTGTCTCTGTTTCCCGTCTCTGTTTCCTGTCTCACTTCCCGTTTCCTGTCTTGTTTCCTGTCTCACTTCCTGTTTCCTGTCTCTGTTTCCCGTCTCTGTTTCCTGTCTCACTTCCCGTTTCCTGTCTTGTTTCCTGTCTCACTTCCTGTTTCCTGTGTCGTTTCCTGTGTCGCTTCCTGTTTCCTGTGTCGCTTCCTGTTTCCTGTCTCGCTTCCTGTTTCCTGTCTAACTTCCCGTTTCCTGTCTCACTTACTGTTTCCTGTCTCGCTTCCTGTTTCCTGTGTCGCTTCCTGTTTCCTGTGTCGCTTCCTGTTTCCTGTCTCACTTCCTGTTTCCTGTCTCACTTCCTGTTTCCTGTCTCACTTCCTGTCCCAGAGGGCCGCAGGTTCAGGCCAACAAAGCTGCTTCCAACGCCAAAAAGTTTGAGTTGAGCAAGTGGAAGTACGCCGAGCTGCGGGACGCCATCAACACGTCGTGCGGTGAGTGACCTGGGCCGGGTGGCCCGTCTGACCCGGGCCCGACCCGGGCCTGAACCGGGTCCGACCCGGGCCTGACCCGGGCCTGAACCAGGTCCGACCCGGGCCTGACCGGGGCCTGAACCGGGTCCGACCCGGGCCTGACCGGGGCCTGAACCGGGTCCGACCCGGGCCTGACCCGGGCCTGAACCGGGTCCGACCCGGGCCTGACCGGGGCCTGAACCGGGTCCGACCCGGGCCTGAACCGGGCCCGACCCGGGCCTGAACCGGGCCCGACCCGGGCCTGACCCGGGCCTGAACCGGGTCCGACCCGGGCCTGAACCGGGCCTCCTGTCCCCAGACATCGAGCTGCTGGCCGCCTGCAGGGAGGAGTTCCACCGCCGCCTGAAGGTTTATCACGCCTGGAAGGCCCGGAACAAGAAGCGGACCGGCGAGGCGGAGCAGCGGGCGCCGCGCGCCGTCATGGAATACGGTACGCCGGTTCTGATCCGGTTCCACCACATCCTCCCGGTAAACATCAGAACCACCTGAAGGTTCTGGTCCAACTAGTTTTCTCACAGAGATTCTGGTTCTGAACAGAAAGTTCCTGTTTCTACCCCAAACAGGAAATGGATTTATGTCAGACTTTCAAAATAAAGCTCCTGAGCTTCTGCAGGTTCTGGTTCATTGTCAGAATCTGTCCGACCCATTTGGGTCGGCAGAGTCGTCTTCATCCTGTGTCTCCGTGTTTCAGATGTTCCGTCTGCAGCCAGAGAAACACGTGAGTTCTGTAGAACCCGGCTAACCTCCACTAACCTGCTGGTTCCGCTGGTTCTGCTCCTAACTGGGCCTGCTGGTTCCGCTGGTTCTGCTTCTAGTTGCTCTGCTTCATAGAGGGGGGTGGGGGGTGCAGGGTCTCTGGTCTCCATGGCGACCAGACACAACTCATCAGAACCAGGACTTGGCTGGACCTTTGTGTTCAGATCCTGGTTCTGATCTGTCGTTCTGCTGAAGGAAGATGTTCTGGTGGTACCGGTCCACACCGGGTCCAGAACAAACGATCAGAACCTGAGTGGATCCAGCAGGGAGTTAAGGCGCTTTCACACTGCAGGAACGAGACGGAACCGAACAGAACCAAACCAAACGGCTGTGTTCACATTACAACCTGCGCTCCCCCCCATGCGTCCCAGCAGCTGATTGGCCGCTGGTTGTCATGGAGCCAGACGCTGATTTACGTCTCAATATCAGCCAATCAGCTGCTGGGACGCTTGGGGTGGAGCGCAGGTTGTAATGTGAACACCGCCGTTCTGTTCGGTTCCGTCCCGTTCCTGCAGTGTGAAAGCGCCTTTAGTCCTGTTGGACGCATCTCAGGTTCTGGTTTTCGGCTCCGGTCCATCAGTGAAGTTCTGATCCAGCTGGATTTGGACCTGCTGGTTCTGAAGAACCTCTTCTGATTTTTCCCACATCCTGGATCTTCTGGTTCTGGGCCTCGAAGCCCGTAGGTCCAATAGTCCGGTCCCGGTCCGTGTCGCGTCGCCTCTAATGCCTCTCGTCCAATCAGCAGCCCAGCAGAGCTCGGCCCCGCCCCTCCCGGCGCGGCAGCAGGACGCGTCGGCCAATCGGCAGCAGCGTTACTTCCGCATCCCGTTCGTCCGGCCGGCGGAGCCGTTCCAGCAGCCGCAGCAGAAGAAGGGCTGGTGGTACGCGCACTTCGACGGCGCCTGGATCGCCCGGCAGATGGAGCTGCACCCCGACAAGCAGCCCGTGCTGCTGGTGGCAGGTCAGTGGGGGTCAGGGGTCANGGGGTCAGGGGTCACGGCCTGCAGGGTCAAAGCAGCATTCGTGTTGCTATTTATCGGTAGTAACGTCGGTACATGAAACTGGGCCGATTTGACCAGCCATCTTGTTGGTGTTGGTTTCTGGGCTTGGTGATGCAACAAAGGATTGTGGGTAGGTGAGCTGAAGTGAGGCACCTTTATATGGAGTGAAGCGTGCTAGCATGATTAGCAGCTACAATTAGCGACCGGCTCCAGTCAGAGATGCTGTTTCTAGTTGCTGCAGCAGCAGCGCCGCTTCAGCAGATGACGCCCTGGGCTGCCACCCATTGGCTCTACCTGATAAATGACCCAGATTTAGGGAATTTAATCTCTGTAGGAACAAAGAGCTTCGCCTGGTTCTGTCTGATGGTTCTGTGATGGTTCTGGTTCTGCTGCAGGGAAGGACGACATGGAGATGTGTGAGCTGAGCCTGGAGGAGACGGGTCTGTCCCGGAAGCGCGGGGCGGAGATCCTGCCCCGGCAGTTCGAGGAGATCTGGCAGCGCTGCGGCGGCGTCCAGTACCTGCGCAGCGCCATCGAGAGCCGCCAGGCGCGTCCCACCTACGCCACCGCCATGCTGCAGAGCCTGCTGAAGTGACGGGCCGCGCCGCCGCGCAGGAGGAGCTAATCCCACTAGCCAGTTTTAACGTCTGCAGGCTAAAGGAGGCTAACATGCTAACTCAGGCTAACAGGCTAGCGGGCTAACAGGCTAGCCGCTGCGGTCGGACCTCCACGCCTGGAATATCTCATTCCTCTAATCATGCATTCCTGATTGATTCCGATGAAGCGTTCCCGCCCGGCTCCGGGCCGACGATCTGGTCCGGTCGGTTCTGCTGGGCCGATGGTCCGGTCGGTTCTGCTGGGCCGATGGTCCGGTCGGTTCTGCTGGGCCCGAGCGCCTCCTCATCCTGATTGATGCTCGTTTCCGTTCTGGCCGAATGTTTTCCAGACGTGATTGATTTGTTGAATGAATCTCGTTTTTCCCTGTTTCTGTTTGATTTGGGAATGTTGTATCCTGGAGCGGCTCTGACATCACTTCCTGTTTGAAAAGGAAAATGAAACTATTATGCAACAGCTGAGATCGGACCTTCGGGATCTGCTTCCTCCCAGCCTGAGCGGATCGACCGGAAAACGAGTTTATTTTTGGGAGAAAATTTCTACTTTTGTGGTTCCGAATGAGAAGCAATAAAATATGCAGGAATCAAACCGGCAACTTGTCTGTTCTCTGCTAGAAACCCAAACCGGGTCAGAACCGGCAGGTCCAAGCGGCATCGACATCCAGCCTGAACTGGGCCGTCGGGTCGGCATGTTGGTGCCGGTTCTGATCCAGGAGGTTCTGATCTGCTTCTCTGACTGATCGCTAATGGTTTAATAAAGTGTTTCCTGTTCTACTTCCTGTTCTACTTCCTGGTTCTCTTCTCCTTCCACTCCAAACAATGAAACACAGACTGGAGGAAAACCAGAAATATTTATTCAATGTTTCAGCGAAAATTCAAACACAAATAAGAAAAGGTCCAGTTTGAGTCACCAGGCGGAACCAGAACCCAGCAGCTGCTTTCATTATCATCCAGGAAATAAAACTGAAGCCTAATTCTGTCCTGGTCCAGATAAACTGACCCAGTCGGGTCCAAACCCAGAATCAGCCGTGGACCAGTAACATCTGGCCGGCTGCTGAATTATTACTTTGGACCCGTCCCATCAGCTTCTCTGGACCAGAACCATCTCACTAAAGTTCAGTTCAGCAGAGGTTCTGTTCAGGTTCTGGTCTCCAGTCCTGCGTCGGTCCATTATTTACCGAATGACGATACATGACAACATTCAGACATTTATAAAAACTCCTTCATGTTCATGTCGGTGTCATCTAGAAATGTGCCGATCAGGTTTTTACTTTCATCACCCATGAGGGCCGATACTGATACGATACATAATTATTTTAATAATAAACACAAGCGGTTATATTATGTGGAAAAAGGAACCATGAATTCACCTTAATTTGGACAAGAACTTGTTTTTAATAACTTTTTCCAAGAAGAAAACTAAACTAAACGGGCATTGTGCAAATTATCCTGCTATCAATAAAACTATCTTTACCAGAGTGAAAACATATGAGGCTCTGAAGAGGCTAAATAATGCAGAGCTAAAATAAAACCTCTCAACATTGACAAAAAGTTCAAGTATAAAACTTAACATTAACAAAACGGCGCTCCGTCTGTCAAATATTACTAAATATTAAATATTACTACCTGTAGCGGAGCAGCGGTTCAACAGCAGAACCAGCGTCTTACAT
>CAEGAF010068226.1:0-21269 GCA_903067075.1 Micropoecilia bifurca | reverse complement strand
ATACAGGAAATAGCGCCCCCTTCACTTCCGGAATGCAACGGTCCCATTTCCATATAAGGTATGAGGCTGACAGCGGTCCGTCCTGTTTGCTATAACGAGGACCTTCTCCAGCGAGGTGGACTTGAACCAAACTTGAAAAAGTTGCTTCTGCCATTAACAATAACTTTTAAGCATATGCAGTCTGAAGTGGACCAGAAATTTAATCTATGCAGTCGTTCATACAGAAAGATTAATGGAAGGGTTGCATCTGGGAAAATTAAATGTTCCATATAGTAAAGATATCTAGCTGCAGTGCATGTACAAAAGAGCATGGCTCAGAAAGTACACATTTCTTTATCAGTTGGTTAAAGTTAGCTAACTTCAGTTAAAACTGTGAAAGGGGCTCACCTGTGAGGCAGAGATGTTTCCTTCTCCTCCTGAATGCGCAAAACTAGCAGAAACTTGATTTCAAAGACAGCAGCCGCATCCTGACAAAGACCAGGCCTACTGGACTCTCAGCACCCTGAGCTAGCACCTGCTAGTTAGCAGCCTTAGCTAGCACCTGCTAGTTAGCAGCCTTNACACCACAGAATCCTGAGTCACGCTCAACTACAGGAACAGAGTTAAAATAATCTTGCTGCTGATGCTGAAGGATCAAGCAGCAATACAAACTAGATAATTATTTGTTTACATGACAAATAACAGTCTCCATTTACTGTAAACCCTGCTATTTATCACAATAACAAAATTAAAAACTCTCTATTCTATGCTAAAAGCACAATATTTAAAACCAAGTGTGGGATTTGTGAAACTTCAATGAAGGGCGACTTCATAACTTTTATGATTTTTGATAACACTAGAATTGTTCTTTATTTAAGTTTCATGAATCAGATAAATGTTTCACAAATCCCACACTTGGTTTTAAATTTTTTGATATGAGTTGAGAATAATCTAATCCAGATTTGAAGAATCTAGGTGTTGTAATTTTTTAGTTAGAGTAAATTAAAGATGCTGATGTTTTGGATATTACGGTCAGTAACTGTTAGTATTTCACAATTTTCTTACCATAAATTTACAGAGTTTTGTTGCAGTGTTGACTTACGGTAATTCCATGTATTTTCTACAGCAATAAAATATTTTTGGATATGACGGTCAAAAACTGTTGGTCTTTTACCGTTTTTTTACCATAAATTTACTGACTTTCTTTGTAGTTTCAACTTACGGTAGTTCTATGTAGCTTCTACGGTAATAAAATGTTTTTGGATATGACAGTCAAAAACTGTTGGTATTTTACCGTTTTTTTACCGTAAATTTACTGACTTTTTTACAGTGTAGTTATGTAAGTACAGAATACTGGTTGGTCCCTTGAAATAAATGTCTTTTTTGCACTTGAATAATTCACACCTCTCTGTTGAAAGTAAATGCCTTTGAAATGCTTGGTTTGAATGCAAGGGCGTAATGGCATTTGCTGCTTTTATTCACATAAAACTGTATCATGTCCTCCTAAAGCTATTATAGCTGCAGTATACACATACAGTTGAAACCAGAGATTTACATTCACCGTGTTAAAAGACCTTTTCTCTCCCTCTTTCTTATATTAAACCTTTCACTTCCAAGGTACCTGAATAATAAAATAATGATTTATTTATTTATTTATTTATTTATTCTTAATTCTATAAATTCTAAGATTTACCTGCTTTTAAACTGTATGATTTTGGTCAAAACCTTCAGAAATAGTTTGTTGGAATGTTGGTCGATCCCTGACAGACACACCTTTTCAGTTCCGCCCACCGATGTTTTCTGAAGCTGAGGTCACGACCTTATGATGGACACTCCAAAACATTGACTTTGTTGCCTTCAGCTGTCAGACCACAGGATAGATCTATAAAACTCAACATTCTTGTCCATGAGTGCATTTCCAAACTGTAATCCGTGTCTTTTGGAGATGGCTTCTTCCTCCCTGAGTGACCTTCAGCCCATGTTAGTACAGCTAACATGAGGTTCATGAGGCTCATGAGGCTTATAGCTGTTGTTTGGGACAGAGAACATGCCTCCTTTATGATCTGTATGATAACTGGACATTCTTGTACAAAACTGTTTGAACAAGTGAACTTTGTGGAAAATTGGAGCCAAAAAACGTTTGCCTCAGTTTTCTTCAGCCTTCCTGATATTCTACTTCTTTTGCATTTTTTATGTTGATACACAAGGCAGTGGTGTGTTTGTGGTGTTGATTTGAAACACATCCACAGG
This sequence comes from Micropoecilia bifurca, assembly GCA_903067075.1. NCBI lineage: Eukaryota > Metazoa > Chordata > Actinopteri > Cyprinodontiformes > Poeciliidae > Micropoecilia > Micropoecilia bifurca. Next base: position 19,040 of record CAEGAF010068226.1, on the reverse strand, counting down.
TGATACAACTTGTAACTCAAATGTTTTGTCTCACCTCTTCATCAATATTCATCATATCCATTGCATTATCTGGATTTTCGAAAGGCACTGTAATCAGATTTTAACTGCATCAGGTATGTTTAGATAAAAGCAAATAGACAAAATGTTCCCTCTGTGTCTTTTTAAGAAAATAGCAGATATCTTTCATTTGGAACTGCTTGTATCTTTACTCTGTTTTTGCTAAGTCCAATCTTCTGCTCTCTCTTTTTTTCTTATTCTCTGCAGGTAACCAAGACCATCTTTGCCATCCTCCTGGCTTTCATCATTACATGGACACCGTATAATGTCATGGTGCTGATATCCACCTTCTGTCAGTCCTGTGTCCCTGACACCGTGTGGGCGATTGGCTACTGGCTGTGTTATGTCAACTCCACCATCAACCCAGCTTGTTACGCACTGTGCAATGCCACATTCAAAAAGACTTTCAAAAACCTGCTGCTGTGCCAGTATAAAAATATAGGTACGAGATGAGATGAAAGAAGAAGATAAAGGGTGGGACGGGAGGGGAGGGTTAGGGGAGTGGGAGATGTAAGCCACGTCAAAGGAGGAACAGAGGAAACATATAAAGGTGAGTGACAAGAAGACTGGATAAATAGAAGCATAAATGTGTGAAATTTAACGAGTTCTGGCATATGGTGGGGGTTATGCATTTATTTATTCTGCAAGTTACAGCAAACAGACGAGAGAGCTCTCCAGCTTCCCTTTACATGGATCCACAGAGTGGAAAAGCTGCTACAGCAGTAAGACAAAGTGATTGTGGGCTGGGAAAGAAGGAACAAGTCTAAAGTGTGGAGACCATGAATGGAAATGAAAGCTTGTAGAGGTAAAACTAAAACGGAGCGGCGGCAGTGGTTCTGCTCAGATTTGAGTGTTTTCATGTAACAGTTTGGATATTCTGTCATTTCCCCATGATGAATTATTCTCCAGCAAAAATCCCCGCAAAGTCATGCGTTCAAGTTCTGATGTAATGTGAACTCTATTATATCAACGTATCGAGGGCAGTTGTGTGGATAATTGGCCACTGGCTGAGTTGTGACAGTTCAACTATCGACCCAGACGGGTAAAAGTTGGTGCAGAATCATTAAAAAGTTCTTCTTTATCCTACAGTTGATCTGAAATCAGCTATTTGTACAGAAAGGAAACAAGAGATGGTTTAAAATAAGGGAAAACATGTAGCTGTGGTTCCATTGACCACATAATTGAGCAATGTGACATTTCAAAAATAAATTTGCTTAATAGAAACATGCCAATTTAAAAAACAAAAAAGCACATTTGTTTTTTGATTAAAAAAAAAAACCTTTTAGGACGTGGTTTTCTGGTGACATTCTGGTGGTTTTTTGGCAGTATTGAAATTGGTTTATCTTGCAAAACTGCAATGGAATCACTTTTTTTGTATCACATGAGCAACGACCGTATGTTGCTACTGGAGCAAACCATGAAGAAGAAGAAGACAGGAAGTAGTTGGAGGATCATGATGCAGCATGTTTTAATGAACAAACTTAACGTGCGATTTTAATTGCGTTTCTTATTTTATGGAAACACTGCAATTGTGAAATTGTCTTTACTTTGACATTAGTGGAATATTTAAATTTATGCATTTGTAATGGAAACTCAGCTAGAGGCTTAAGACTCCAGATGTAAGTTTCAGATTGAACAACTATTGAGACATAACTGAAATATCCATAGCAAGTTTCAATAGAGTGGTCGGGTCCTGCTCAGCAATTAACACTGGAAATGGTTTTAGTGAGGGTTTAGAAGCAGAAGCTAAGGTTCTCTAAAGGTTTCTTACTCCTCTCATGAGTGGCTCCATCAAAGATGTTTCATTAAGTAACCTAGACACGTTTTAGCTGTAACATAAAGGAATTTGTCTGGTCTATTCAGGACAAAGTCAGCGTAAGCTCTGTGTTCCGAATGTGACCCACTGACAGATGAGAATGTTAAGAGGAGAAAAGAAAAAGTGTTTCAGGAAGTCCCAGAATATGTTGGAAATGAGGCCATCAGTGACTGAACCTGGGGCAGAAAAGAAAGGCAGCTCTGCATATCACTGCCTTAGAATCATATCCTACCTGATCATGGTGATAAGTTTGTCACTTAGAAATGGAGAAGACATTCTGGTGGTTAACATTTCTTTAATTATGGATAATATATTAATTTAAATCTACCTGATTAGCACCAATATATGAAGGATTTCTAAATATCACTCCTGCTTATATTAGTATTAGCCTCTTTCAGTAAATCCATTTTTAATATTTAGTTTTGAGATTCGTTGTAAATATCTCAATAAAAACATTTTTTTTAATCCTCCAGTTAAATTAATTGTATCTCTTCTGTCACCAGAAGAACTACAGTGTTTAGAACAGCTTTTTTAAATCCTACTGTATAAGATTAAGAAGGATTATATTTAGATTTCAACACATATTAAGTCTTTATATTTGAAGCTCTAAAAGAATAAACAGAATAACTTGTGGACTTTCATCGACTGCAGCATCTTGAGAGAAGATTGATATTTGTTTCAACAGAACCATCTACTGAACCAAGCATTATATTACTTGCTTGGCATTACAGACATCATTTCTGTTATTATTCCCAGTTGCTAAACATTACATGGTAAGAGATAGATAATATGTCTATATCTTTATTTATCTGGCTTTGTGTTGGATGGGCAAACTATTCAGGGTGTAACCTCACCTCTCTCCAGCTAACCGGGCACAGACAGTAATAGATGGACAGATGTTTTTATATATTCCTTATACACTCCCCTTCTCTTGCCGCCCTGAGAATCTGCCAAGATTGAAGAAAAATGCAGGGAAGGCGTTAATGTTGTGACAGTGAGCGAACAGCGTATTGCTGGTGCTGCTTACCATGTCTGCTGATGTTGGATAAAACTGCCTCTGGTTTAAAAATCTTTTTCAAAATCTGAATTACAGGTTCAGATAATGTCATACTGCTCACAGATTTGTTAAAACTCTTTCTCTGACTTGCTAATCTTTCATTCTGACGCTTTTTTTAATTCTGTACTTTAACTAGACAGATCGTACACCACCTGCTACATTAGACAATTTGAGGTTTGTGATACATTTATTTCATTAGTAAAACCCAGAACAACGCAGCTGTGTTCAGCGTTGTGGATCTCCTCTTTTGGTGTGAAAAATCATTTTTGTCTTACACATTGCATTAGTTTTTGCTTTTCCTATCAAATCTTTAAAACCCTTTACTACCACCTTCGAAACATTTACGTTAGAGACGACTAAAGTATTGTTCAACCAAAGTGGAATGTTAGCAAACATAAACTTGTCTGAAGTCATGCCACATCATCCCAGTTGGACTTAAATCTGGTCTTTGACTAGGACAATTGAAATCTGTCAGTAGTTTTTCTTTCAGTTTTTGTCTGTTTTAAATGTAAAAGTTCTTTGTAAAGTATTTTACTTCCAATTTTTTTAAAATCAGCTCTCAAAAACTGCTTTTGTATTTCGAAAGCATCAAAACCCATTTGATGGGCTGAGACCTTCAAATGTCAACAGCAACAAAAAAAATCTCAACAAAAGATTCAATCTTTAATCCTTTTGAGAGGCTATAGATGGAGTTCTGCTTGAATTCTTCTCCTCTCTACCTTCTCAGACTGGATCATTGTTGTGAGATTGAGCTCGGTAGAAGTTCTCTCCACTTTAAAGCTTAAAAGCTCAATTGATGAGTTTGACAGTGATGCTGTTCAGGCTTAGCATAATAGCAGATGGCTGCAGATTGCAGTCTGTCTTAGAAACAAAGAAGAATTCTTCTCCCAGGAGAGAAGAGGAAGGAACGGTTCCAGCTGCTACAAATTCATTGATGTATCTCTCTGTTGCCGCCCTCACAAGGTGAGCGAGCAACTTGTATAACTCGCCAGTGGGGAAGGCAGCAACTTTAAGTAGCAAGGGCGAGGTGACTGAAGTCACTCTGTTTATTAAAAACAGATCCGGATAAGTAACAAATTTGAGAGGAAGTCAGAGGGGGAGTGATGACTACAGAGGGAGGAAGATTTGCAGGCAGGTGGATTAGAGAAAGTTGCTGCTTCTTAAAATCCTACCAGCTAACAAACCATGACGATTATAGAGCTTCAATACAATATTTTTCAGAATAAGAGGAGAACTGAGGTGAAAGGTGGAAGAAACCCTGAAGGGGTTTGGAAATGGGTTGTTTCTGTTTTTGGGTCGAATCCTGAATCCTGTTCCCTCATTTCCTCATCATTCTCAGACCTTAGCCTGATTCTGAGAGGAAACGTCTTGCAACTGCTCAATCATACAAAAACAAACACTTTGTAAATATTCAAATTTTAAAAAATTATGAAAATTATCACTTTGATGTATCAACTAATGTTATGTTTTTGACATTATTTCTGGAACTGACATTTGATATGTCAATTTTGAAAAAAAAAATCTTAATTTAAAACATTTACCATGGCAACAACAACAGCTGGTGGAATTTGTAGTTCTTCCAGAATGTGTATTTTGTAATACATTCTTACCAAGGTAATTTTTTTCACCTCTAATAATTAGATGTAACAAAACATCATTAAGACCATAATATGTAATAACTAGCACAAAATGTAATTAAGTCACAAAATGCATTTTGAATCGTTTTGCCCTGAATAACATAAGTTAGTACCAATGACTCTTTCTATGATTTTGAAAAGATAACTGCATGAGCAAAAGTTTGGCATTTAATGAAAAAACTTTAAATAACGTGATTGTTATTAGAAGAATAATGACTAGGGTGAACATAAACAGTTTATGATTGTTTATTGCATAATGTGCCACATTATTATACTATCATTTTTAAATAAGAGCTATTGCTGCATTTTGTAATAATCACCACAAAATGTAATAACATTATTACATAATGCAGGAGAAGGTATTGCAAAATATGTTCAAAGATTTTATTACATATTCTGTCGATTATTACATAATGCTGCGCTACACAGTGTTACCAAGGCTGTTTGTTTAACAAATAGTTAAATTGCCAATATGTCATTTTTCTTCAAACTTCAATCTTCCAATCCAAAAGTTGACCCCAAGCAATTATAGATAGCAGAATAACGTGTTGGAGGATTGTACAAGTCTTATATTGGACAAATCTTCTGCTGCTCATGTTAAAGTAATAATCAACCACAAATGTCCTCCAGTGTTAGACACTCCAGTGGAACATTTAACCACATCTTTAATGAAGGGATTGGGATAGTTCTAGGAAATGGGATTCAGGAAAATTGTCCAACATCATTTTAATTGATTCTTTAGAACTTTGATTTGTATTATATCTGTTGCTTTGGCAAAAAAAAATAGGAACCACATATCTGTGAAACGTGGCTTTTCTTCTCAGTCATTCATTCATATTTTGAGATGAGCTACATAGTCAAAAGAAGATCCCAATTGTTAAACAGCCCTGAGCTGCTGATGTGAGAATGTTGGCACATCTGACTGAGGGAAGCTCACTGAGATCCAACAGAAGATCTGGTTCTGAGGGAGAGTGAATGAGTCAAGGAGCCGCTTTCTCAGATCACTTTAGTTACCTTAATTCATTCAGATTGATACATCCTAGCAAGAAGGCAAATTAGCTCATTGCTTTTCCCAGGAGCCAATCGTCACCAGAAACGGGTTTGTGATTAGCTCTGGTTCTGGTCGCCATGACTGAATCTGCCATGACAGGATGTCACTCAGGACGCCTTCATCAGAGACAGAACCGAGGAGCTGGCCTCAACAGATTTACTCTGTAATTTAAATAGTGATGAAGCGAAAGCAAGAGACTGATTTCCCTAATATGGCTGAATCACAAGGAGCTGAGTCGACTGCTTTCTCTTTAATCCTTTATAAACCCAGCAGTGCAGCAGAGCAAACAGACAAATGTGAGGAGAATCCAACAGCACACAGAAACTCGTTTTCTAACACAATCCCTGGATTTGTCTTCTAGTTCGCTCAGGCCTCAGCCCTGCTGGAGATTTCATGTGGCAGAGTCGGCTGAGACGCAGCAAAGATATGGCTGGAGTAAATTTACCACAGAAGAAGACAAGCAACAGCAGTTTTTTTTTCTTTTTCAGACGATAGCTTTTTCATATTGCTGTGAAATATGAACCCCTTTAATGTTTCAGATCAACAAGCAGATTTTAACATTAGATCAAGATGTCTCGTCATTTATTAAAGGGAAAACTTCATTTCTTATTTAAGGGATATTTCAGTCCAGTTTGTTTCTGGTAAGAGTTGGACTCTGCCAAGGTTGCCCTTAGTAACCGGTTCTCTTCATAGAGTTTCTAGGTGCAGCTAATGTGTTTAGGAGATTCACTTTGGTTGTATCAGGATTGTGTCTGTGCTGTTTGCAGATGATGTGGTTCTGTTGGCTTAATCAGGTTGTAATCTCCACATGGTTGAGGTGATTCCAGTCACTCTGAAGGGGATTGTTTCTAGGATGGGCTGGGAACGCCAAGGGATTCCCCCGGATGTCTGCTTCACACAGCAAGATTTAAAACCTCACAGATCACACACCATAATTAAAAATCATAGTTGTAACAGATTTTGTTGCAGTCTGTGTTGTCCAGCCACATGGGAGGAGCAACACACCAAAACACAAAGTGATTTCACTCACCAGCATTCAGATGTGAAATCTGGTCAAACCTCTTGAGAGACCAAACGTGAAATCAGAGTAAACAAACCTTCAGGTAAAAAGGTTGGCATGAAATCTTACCGGGTGAAAGAGGCGTTACAGTGCCGCTCGGGACCGATCCTAGGTTAAGTGGAAAGTTATGGCTTAATGGTTGACTTAGATTAAGGTTTTCCTTTAATAAATGGAATCATAATTTGAATAATAATAATAATAATAATAATAATCTTTGTCTATTATTAAATTTGTTTCATGATCTAAAACATTTTCAGTTGACAGAAAATCAAATTCAGATTAAATCTGTAAGAGGAAATACATATTGTTATAGCATCTTTGCTTTCTGTGATGTTTTTCCTATTACTATCTCTAAGGTCTGCTACCAAGAAGGAACACACAGCTGAGATCAGATCTGTTCTAATTATTCAATGATCCTGTGCAAACCGCTTTCCAGTCCGACTGCTTAACTATAGCAGACACACCAACAGATTCAGGTCCATTTCACTGAGACGCTGCTGCGCTAAGCAGAGCAGCAAACCACCAGTTCAGCTTCATTTTTGCTAATCTGCTGCTGAACCTTATAGCTGCTTTTCTTTTTGACTCCACTGCTGAGCCCAGACTGAGAAACTCTCCATCTTGACACACTTTAATTTATTAACAAACATATGATCAGTTTTGGTGTAATCCATCCAGCTCAACTTGTAATTTTAAAGTTTTCTCTTAGCCTCAAACATTTTTTTCAGAATTACCTGATATTTAGCTCGATCTTTCTTCAAAAACTGCAAAGAGGACGTCTTATGATTTTCTTCTCACAATTCAGCAATCTAGACACAAACAGCAGAATTTGGGATTTTTCCACATATTAGTCTCTGTGAATTCTCCAGTTATGGAGGTAAATCCATGCTAAAAGAGGCAAAGTTTATAATGCTAATAAACATTTTTGCAATACAGTGCTATAAAATTCATTAGATTTCTGTAAAAACAATACATTGAATCCATGTCTCTAGAACATTTCTTTCTCAATAAATCTTTTTAGCGTGTTTGAAGACCAATGGGAAAAGACTGAGGATACTGTAGAACTACAAAATAGATAAAATGCAATTTTATGAAAAAATAAATAAAATCTAGAATTATTCCACCTGTCACCATGTCTGTGGTTCCATCCCTGATTTCCCTGCATGTCAAGATGCTTGTGTTTGACTGCAAGGTGCTCAAAAATGTCTAATTTCAGTTCATTCACCATCAAAGAAGAAAGCTGATGCAAAGAAATGACAGAGGCAGAAGGAGAGGGGAATTAGAGAAATGTAATGATGAGGATGAGAAGAAGAAGTAGGGCATGAATCAATGAGGCAGAGCAGGAATCCTTTATTTAGTTCTAGTGAGCTTGAGAGGGAGACACAATAAAGCTGAAAATCACACCAACAGGCTATTAATACAACCTTCACTTTGTGTTGGCCACCAGTTGCACGTGGAGTTCATCGGTTCTTTATAACTGATTCATTTTCATTCTCATAAGGAACCAGAAAGGGTTGTTTTTTTTACCTTGCACAAAACTGCTCAGTCTCCAAAGTGAAATGTTTCACAAGCTTTATTCAAACCCTCCTGCAGCTCAGCAGTCGGCTCGTTCATATTCCAAGTAGCTAACCTCAGCTCTACTTTTCTCTGGAATCTGTGTTCCTGCAGTTATCACTGGAGAAAAACAGCTGAGACCTGCACAAAACCACGACTTCCTGTTCATTCATCATGTCGCTGCTTTATTCACTGATGGTATTGAAAAGACAAATCTTTTCATTGGACCATTCAGCCACAAACATGCCAAACACTGAAATGTTTAAGATCATCCCATTTTAATATCTAACAAAGATAAGCTGAGAAAATACAATCAACCAAACAATGGCCCTATATAAACATTATTTCGATAAAGATCTAAAAGACTGAATACATCCTGATAACTGTTAGCCACAAATTGAGAAAACGTCCCAGGAATAACCAGCCTAGCAGCATTGATGATCCATTCAGGAGAGTCCAAATTAATAAAAATCACATTCAGTGTTCATAATTCAGAAGAAGACAAAACAATAGTTATTCAAGTATGTCTAGACCAGATGAACCAGAAGTTGAAATTCACCAGATGATCTGGAGCTGTAATCAGTGAATTCATTGGATCGTTTTCTGACCATAGCAGTAAATTCTGAAGGGGAAATCTGGCCTCTCCTGCCTGACCTTCAGCTCAACCACAAAGTCCACCTCTAGTTAACAAAATGTTTGAGAAGATGTTTGCCTAAACAGAAGATGTGTCTAAACATGGCATGGTGATTGGGCCCAAAGTTCTGACTGTACCACACTGATGTAATAATCTGTGCTTTTGTGACCTTCACTTATTTTAATTATATTCTATAAAACTCTCCAGCGAACCCAAATTAGAACAAAAGTGAACCAAAATGTATTCACAGCTGTCACAAACACTTCAAAAAAAACCAGCATTAAGGTCTATGGAGCTGTTATTTCTGGGTGAGGTTTTTAATAAAGAAAATCATAATTTGACAACTGCAGTTTGTATTTGTTCAGGTTATTTCTGTCTACTGAATACTTCCTCTGCTTTTAAGAGATTCAAAACTCATTTAGCTTTTTTCTGTTTTAGCATTTTCTTCCTCTGAGCCAAGCTGGGGGGAAAAAAGCTCTATTTGCTGCGCAGCGTTATGATGATGCAAAGCATAGGAAACCGAAGGCTCTGCTGTTGTCCTTAAAGATTTAGCGCTCTGTGGTCCTATCTTCTATTTCTTCATTTCTTGTTTCAGGAAGTCAGTCACACTGAGTTAGCATTGGGCTAACAAGCTAGGTTTCAGTGCTACTTACCTTAAAGCTCCCTGTGCTTCTCCAGAGGGATTCGCTGTTCAGAGAGACATGGATAATAAAAGGTCCTGAAGTATTTCTATTCATTTTTATTCCTATAAGTGATATCTGGCATTGCAGATGACAGGAACACCATTTTCACAAAAAAACAGACAGGAATCCTTGAAATGAGTTGTTTATAGCCTGGAATCCAGTTTCACAGCTGGATATATCTGAGCGGCCTTTGTGAGTCAACTGGATGTCTGAACAGATAATTCAGTTCTCCGGTTATGTGTGCTTCAAATATGAAAATGCATCGGTGATATCTGTTCAAAAGAAGCAACAGTGATAAACCTGGAAAAGAGAGAGATGTTGAGTTGCTGAAATCAGCTCCAAATGACACTTGGTCCTTGTTGATGTGGGTTATTAAAGGTAGAAATATGAAGAATCATAAAGATGTGAGGGATTTAGAAGAAAGCCTGTGGTGACGGCCTACTTAAAGTGCTTCGAGGAAGGAAAACAGGAGAAATGAAGACGGGGATCATTGATGCTTGTGGGGGGTGAAGCATGATATGTAATATTAGATCCAATATAAAATAATTTGTTTTACTGAAATAAGCTTTTGCTGGAAAAAATTAGAACACCCTGTGGAAACATATTTGTAATTCATAATATGATTTTGAATAAAACTGAATACATTTTGTAATGATCAAATGATATGCAAAAAGATAACATAAAATATTTAGTAAAACATCATTAAAACAATGTATGAAAATATGAGATAATCTGTAAAATGTTGCAGTTCATTGTTCAGCTTTTTTGAGACATAAAGAGCCATCATGGTTTTGAAGACATATCTTAGTATGACAGGGTGAGCTGAAAATAATGTATTTTGTGTTAGATGCTCTCTTTATGCTTTCTTTAAAAAGTCTAAATTACACATTCTGGAGTAAGACTAACATTCAATTACAGCAGTTGAGGTTTTTTCCAGCATACCTTTATACCATTATGGTGTAAAGTTGTGCAAAAACAGGAAATAAAAACACAGGAAATCAATGGTTTGATGTTCATTGTATTGGAAACACTGGCAGACTTAGTATGTCAGTGTTGGGTTAAAGAAACCTGCACCCAGATGGAGACTCATGAATTTTTCCTGATCCCCTGTCATAATGTTGCTGAGCTACAGGAATAAGTTCATTCCCACTTCATTCACTCTGTTTCCACATTAATAACATACAATTTTAGAAAACTGGGCTACAACAGAAAAGATTCACAACATTCAGCAGACATGAGGCACCAGCTTTTGTTGCCTTTGTGAAGAACCTGTGCCAGATTTTACAGAAATATGTAACGGAACCACCAACACAAAATGAGGAGAGAGGAGAAATGAAGAAGATTTAGTGGCTATGAAGCTGCAGAACATTGATGGATTCTTCTATTTGAGCTCAGCACAACATGGATTTCTCAACAATACAAATTAGCTTTGCAGTATTCTAGAAATGGGCTCATTTTTACTTAAATGACATGTTGTGAATTTAAAATGAAGGCTTCAAAATGGCCTAGTCAAAGTTTGGGCAAAATTCTGCAGAAAAAACTCATTCCCAGCTCTAGCAAACATTGTTTGCATAGACTTTGTACATGAATAAATGAGATAATCTTTTGAGAACTGGCAATCTGTATCTGATACTAAAATGGTTTGGATGATCTGAAATAATTAAGTCAGATTGGAAATGGTACACATTATCAGGACGCTTAATCCAACTTTGCTTTCCTACATTAGAAGCATAATTACAATCTTTCTGGGATTAGACATAACATCTCACTAAAACTAAAGCCTTTCCTGTGACTCCTATGGTCAGAGTTTTTAGGCTGTCTGTCACATTTAGAAAGAGGAAAAAATGCAAAGAAGCCTTTACTGCCAGCACTTACACCAGAGCGTCTGTGGCACCTTTTCTCTGTTTAACGGACACATTGATGGCAAATCCTGTAAGTGACGGACAGCTGAGTGACAGGTGGACGGTGGGGAATCAGCGAAATAAAGACAGCCTTAGGAGAAAGTTACTTATTAGCGTCCACCTTTAATAATACTTAGACTTCATTCAGATTAAAGTATTTTATTGTGTATTATTTGTATAGTGCCATCTTAAAATATGAAAAGTTTATAATTTCAAATGTTTATATTGTTAATAGAAAAGTATCAGATTATTTCTTAGTTTCAGCAGAGAAAGAAAGAAAGAGGCTAAAAATGGTTCATTTATTGGTCAGTGGTGAACTTTGCTCTTACTTTTTGATTTTCTTTCCTGTATCTTGTTCGCTGTCCAGAATTCCTCTGGGAACAAAGTTCTTCCCCACAGAGTCTGACTGTGTGGTTCAGCCTGTACACACTGACTGGAACGTTTTCATTGTTTTCACTTGCTAGCAATGCTAATGAGGAGCAGGACATTCTAATCAAAGTTCACCTGCGTCACATTGAGCCAAAATATGGAACTTAGTGTGTTTCTTGTTGATTTAAAGAAGAATAGTTGTTTTAAATAATACAGGATCATTTCTACGTAAAAAGGGCTAAGAACATTATGCTACCTAGTTTTTGTCTTCAAAATCCAAGGAAAGCTAAACATATTCTTTTTTTTTTTTTACGGTGGAAGACCCTATAAAGATGGATAAGGTTTAATAACATTTAGTTCTTTCATTTATCTTTTTATATTATTTATGTGTGTCATTCTGAGATAATAAGATTATTTCACTGTTTTTAACACATGTACAAATATGTGTCACATCTGGGTCACTCTCTCTTCTCAAGTCCCATTTTAACACAGAATTCATTTACAGACAAATAAACAAATCCCAACCTTTCAGAACCTCAATCCTTCTTTGTCCATTTTTAAATAGCTGATAATGACACTTCTTTGAGATTCAGAGTGTTAAATCACATAATCTCTTGTCTGGTTAATCTCCTGCTTCCTGGTTCCTTTCAGCTGGGATTGTCAGCCTGTGGTGTATTTCCTGCATTTAGATAAAGCTAAATGTTATTAATAAGTGATTAGTCGGGTTGGACAAAGAGAAATACTTGAGATGAACCTTAATTAGCCTAATTAGAGACAAAGGTTCACCTGTTCATGTTTAATTACAATAAAACAAAGAAAAAGCAACATTGTACTTTCATTTCTCCTCCAGTCTAATCAAATCTTCATGTCGACTAATTACGTCGGAAGATTAATGTCTATATCTGATCCAGAATAACAATTTTACCTTCCGGGAGAAAAAAACACAATGCTGGATGTCCTGAATCTTCAGAGGACCTGATACCTGATATACTTTTAGAGGCGTGTAAAAATAAAAAAAAAGAAAGAAAGAAAATTCATTTATTTTAAGTCTTTAGTCTTTAGCTTCATCACTTGCAAACTGCTGTGATAGCAGTCTCTATTTTTGTCATTAATTCTTGATTCACAGTGATTATTACTTTTTTCTGCATAGATTTGCTTAAATATTAACTTTCAACCATATTGTTCACACTATAATTTATTTTATTGTTTGTATTTTGGACACTTAAGCTCCTGTTGGAAAATTTGTTCAAATGAGTTCTGAATCAAAATGGACTGAAGGGCCGCTCAGAGAAGAAGAAGCCATTAATATAAAAGTAACATAAAAATACAGATTATAGTGTGGAAATGTATTCGGGGACAAAGAGCTTAATTTTTGGAGACATGCTGTTGTCATGGTGACCATATTTGGATAAGAAAGGAGAAGCTTGGAAGACAAAAAGCACCTTTCCATGGTGGTACCATCATGCTGAGTTTATTTTGCCAGAGAAAGGAGTAATACTATTCCCAAAGTTTCTTGAAACATAATCCAGGAAGTTAAATGTTGGGCACAAATGCTTCACCTATTAAGACTTCATTTCCAAACTTCACAATGAATTTGTCTAAAACACAAAAATTCTTGGTTTTTGAAGTAAATAAATGCGAATGGTTGTCTGCAGAGTTATGGAAAGAGTGAAACTATAGTTCACTGAGGGCAATTAGAGCCACAAAGGTGCAACTTGAGGGAACATGAGTCACTGCAGCCAAACAAACAGGCTCCCCTCTCTGACTCGTTCTGGAGTTAGAAAAGAAAAACATCCCTAATGGAAAGGTCAGTCCATTTTTCTGAATTTAATTAAATTCAGGTGTATTTAACTGGCATCACTTGATATGGAAAATCAGCAGTGAGTGATATTCTGAGACGGTAAACAGATTCAAATCAAAAACAGTTATGTAACTGCAGCCTCACTCATTTCACACAAATCAACTCAAAATATACCCAATTATATTCCAGCCAAACTTTTAATATACTTCTGTGTTTGCTTGTGAAGAAATTCAGTAAATTAAATTTGATTTGCAGGTAAGATAAACCAATATAAGGTACTGTAAAAAATGTTTTATGGAGCAATACTTGACGAAAAAGGAAAAATATGTTATATTTTATTTGATTAAGTTCAAATTCTTGTATTTTTTCCACTGAAGAGGAGAAAGTCAGAAGAAATGTCTGGGAAGTACCTCTGAGACCTAACAAACCGGCACTGCTGAGGGATTTAAAAGTGCTCTCTGGTCATCCCGCCTGTAATTCACCACAATGAAGGACGACCACCTGTGATCATCCTATAAAACAATTTGTTAAAATTAAAACAATACAAATCAGACAGATAGATGGTGGCATTTTTACTCTACTTAGATTTAGGATAGCTAATTTCATGCACATGAGCATTAACTCTCCTGTTTCTCTCTTTCTTTCCCTGAGTTCACTTGTGTCGTGAATAGATGGTCATTGTAGCAAAGCAGCTCTCTGTATGTTTTCTGATGTGACCACTAGTGACCATACAATATGTTGGTCACTAACTATCCATTCAACATATTTCCTAAATTTTAAAAACATTAATATGTCAAATCATTTAAATAAATATGACTAACGTCAGGCTTCATGTTCAAAACTAAATATTTTCTGAAGATGTTCTTCCTGTAGTGAAAGCTGGAATTATGTGTCTTAGTCAGAGTGAGTCAGTGTTTCAGCCAGAGGCCAATAATCATCCAGACAACTGCCCAGCAGAGAGCCTCTGTCTCTGGTAATTAGATGGTGCCTCAGAATGACTGGTTTTAAACATACTGCTGGGACACAGCATTGGTTTGTCCAGGTCAGCCAATGACAGGTTTTTGCCTTCCACTGAGACAGATCCACAAAAAAACCCTTAAAATAGCTTTTGAGAAGTGTAATAAAAAATACTGTTAATTTTTATACTGCTAAGGATGAATTATGTACAATTATCTACAAATGCAGTCAGGAGACTGGCTTACGATACACTGCTGGATGTTCATGTGTATATTTATTGTGCATGACTGTAAATACTCAAGACAAGGTGAATATTTCAGGGTTTTGCATCACTTACTAAGTTATTCCAAAGAGACGAGACATGGTCCTTGTGTTCTTATAAAATATACTAAAAATGTATTTACCTCTATGTACAGAGCATGGAGTTTCTAGTAATCTAAGGAAATGTCAATTCTAGTCCTTTTCTGTCCCAATAACAGTAAAAGTGACTTCAGATTATCATCAACCATATTAAAGACCAAACGAAGGTTTTAGGTGTCAAATAGGCAGGATGTGTAATATATAGATATATAAATATATACACTGAAGAAAAATTCAACTCAAATATTTTGTCCTATAAATGTTTTATGTATGATGGTAAATATCTGTTATATGCTTTGAATTATATCTGCAACTTGTTCACATTTGTGTTCTTGTACAAGATGCAGCCAGAATGACTGTAAAAAGGGTAAATCAACATAAAACATTTCACTTGTTTTTTATTATTTTTATGTTTTTGTAACCGAACTATAAAACAGCAAACACCTGTTTAAGTCTTCATACCTTCAATATATTATCATGGCCCAACATCATTATGGGAGAAGATTAAAAAATGCTAAGCTAACCGTTAGTTGAATTTGGGTCAAACCAAAACAGATTTGTACCATGTTCTTAGTAATTCACTACCAAACTAAGTTGAAACATTGTTGATTTATCACTGTGAACTTATGCTTTGTCTAGATAATTCATTAAATTAAAACAACTTTTTTTCATATTTTTTAAATGACATCAATTCTGAGTCAAATGCACTCATTTTAACCCTCTGGAAAGTGATGGTAGCTCATTTAATATTAACAAATGTAGCATGTACAGTGGGACTATAGCCAGCAGCAAACTGCAAAAACCCATAAATACTTGAGACCCTCTTTAAAGACTCTTACAAATGTCCATTTTAACAGTTCAAATACCAAATACACCTTAGATTCATTAATATGCACTTTGGAAACTGCTATTCAGCCAATCAGTACCAATGAAAATGAATGGCATTTCTACATTGACTGCTTTGTAAAAGCCAACTAGCATTTAGTCTTGATATTTCGATTACAGATTTGGCTGGTTGAATGTAACTGGTAGATTAACCAGCTGTCTACAGAATTGACCTAATTCAGATTAAGACCAGATTGACTGTTTTGACCTATAAATTCTGCTGAGATTTGCTTTACAAAATAGGTTTCAAAAAATCACCAAACTGTTTACTAATAAATGCATGTTGGCCTAAAATACATTCAAATATCCTGATAACCATCAGGTGAGGAACGTTGTAGGCAGCATCAGGTTGCAGTGTGTGTGTTTCTGTGTGTTTTTTCTTTCTTTTTAAACATTTTTTCTCCATTAACAGTGTGTGATGTTTTGCCAAACACAACCAAATTAAATAGATTGGAGGATCAGTTTGAGTCTGCAGGCCTATTCCTAATTATTCCACTCTTACACTTTTAAACTGCAGTCACTTCTATCACACAAAACTCATCCATCTTAAATACTTCCAGGATTTTTGTCACATAAGCAAAAAAATAAGAATAGTAATAAAAAATACCCCATAAAAGTTGCAGCAAAACAAGTGCTTTTCATTTTCTTTACACATTGTGGTTGATTTACCCTTACAGACAGTCAGACTCATTGTACTCAGGTCTTTCACTTGGTTTGGTTTTTAGTGGTGGTTTTCAGGGAAACTCCTGATGTGACGTTTTTTGTCTGTGTAATATCTTATGGCTGTTTGTATATTCTCTTAGTACTTTTCATTTAAAAAGCGCTCAAATAAACAAATAAATCCTTTTCAAAGACACAACAAGCAGCTGGAGTTCCTTTGTCATGAAATGTTCAACATGAATATGTGAAACTGATGCAAATCAGCTTGATGTAAAGAAAAACGTTCTGCACCTGTCACACTGATAAGGGAAAAATGAAACAAGACTATTTGTGATGATTAATGTGTGAGACCTAATGATGGAGCTGCTTGTGTAGACATCCATTCTAATGGTCCCATTTTAGTAGATCCTCACTTCAGGTTCACAACAGTTACTGCAGTTCTTTTTTTAAGCTTATTTGAATCAGTTTGTATTTAGCTATCATATAAAATAACCGGAATTTGTATGAGATCAAGTGACGTGGAGGAGCTCCACAGTCTGAGGTCAGTGTGAGGTTCGGTCCTCTTCTACATCAATTGGACTCAGTTCAGGTAGGTTGAGTTCTAATCAAGATGACGACTTTCTTTGGTATTTTCCAAGTACATATCTCTAAAAACAACAGAGCAGACAGAGTAGATTGGATTCAGAGGTGTAGACTCAAGTTATGGGATTTAGTCACAACTTTAATAACTTTAATCTCAACTTGAACTTTGACACTGATGACTCGTGGCTTCACTTTGACCTGAACAGACTTGATATCAAAGAGAATGTGGGCTTCAAACCTGCTGTTCACTCTCCACTGTTCTTCCTCTACTGTTGCTACAACATGAACCCTGCAACTCCTCTGCTGTTTACCTGCTATCTAGTGGGTCCTAGTGGTGATGGAGGTGGAGGTGGAGCAGAGTTCTCTTCCAGCACTATCAAAGAGGACTGTATAAAATATGATAGAAAAAATCAAAGTTCACTCATCAAACCTCTGTAGAAACACTTAGAGTGAGACTTTAACTGCAGATGGCAGCAGGTTCAGAACCGCTTCTGTACTGAGAGTCTGGACACAGTGATGCAAGGGTTGCCAGTGGCCATGTTGACATCATGGACGCCATGAATGTGTTGCCATTGTGTTGGGTGATGGACTCAGAACATAATACTTCCAGACTCTGGTATGCACTCAGAGTGAGCTTTACAGTTTCAACACAAACCATATTTAAAGTCAGAACCAACCTGTTTAGATTTGTCTGAGCCACCAGCATTCTAACTAGCACCTCTATAAAGACTTTCACTACTTTTCATTTGTGTAGTTTTATCCAGTAGTTTTCTAGTATTTTATATCCTGATTTTTTATTTTAATGATGACTTTACTTCTATGTGTTGTTCACACTGTGTTATTCTAGACACCTGACCAAGATTTACAAATGTAAATGTTGGACCATTAAAAGATTTTTTCTCAACAAACTGTCTGTCACTGCAAGCATAATCAAACCTCATATTTCCATTTTATTTTTTTTTATTTCATCTGAATGGACTACTTTAGTTTCAATGTGACAAAATTCAAAATAAAGATCTGTGAGTACAGGCACAGTTTGATGATAGGAAAGATGAATAATTCTTATGAGAAATTCTGAGAAAACAAGTGGAAAGCGACACGTTGGATTGACAGCAGGCAGAGGTAAAACTCTGCCTTATCTGTAAGGAACGTTTCCACCAACGTCAGCTGAACTGCGAGAGATCGGCTGTGCTTGGACAACGCGTCTGGCCCAGGATGTCTGTGTTCACAGAGCGACAGCGCGGTGGCCTCCAACTGCTGAGCAGGAACCTTAAGGAAGCGACCGGCAAAAACAAGCGAAATAAAGTCTCCAAAAGGATCCAAGACCGACGGGAGACAAGATGAGGACTACGTATCACTCACACAAGTCAAAGAGCTGCTGAGCCAGCAAAAGGAAATGTATATGGAGTTATTCCAACAGGACAATTTTAAAGGTTTTGTTAAAATCACTGTGGACACTACTAACACCAGAATGGACGCAATGACACGAGAACTACAGGACATTAAAACCAGCCTGCAATTTACACAGAAAGAAGTTGACGATATTAAAGTAGAAAGTGCTAAGCACAAGGACCGAAGTGACACGCTGCAGTCAGACATATTTAAAGTATGTGAGGGCATGATGACTATCACTGATAAAATGGAATACCTTGAGGGGCAATCAAGGAGAAACAATTTGGTTTTTGATGGAATTACTGAATCACCAAATGAGACTTGGGCTGAGACTGAGGAGAAAGTGAAAACTATTCTAACTGAAAAACTAAACTTTCAACATAAGATTGAGATGGAGAGAGCTCACCGCACCGGTAAACCTAGAGGAGACAGACCCAGGTGTCAGGGACCAGACAGTACAAAATGCAGAACACAGGTATTGAATTCAAAAAGGTGGGTTTTTATTTACCCAAAAATATGAACAAAAGGTTAACATAACATTTAAATGGGCATGCCAATAAAAGAGGTCAACATAAATTACAGAACTC
>CAEGAF010068225.1:0-16307 GCA_903067075.1 Micropoecilia bifurca | reverse complement strand
AATTTAACCCAACGTTTGGTTAGTTGCCATGACCCAATGTGCTGGGTCAAACCATCAACCCAACCCAGTTGGGTTAAAACAACCCAGCGTTGGGTCGGCCAATATATGACCCAGCGCCGTCGCTGTGGTTTCTCAGTTCCTGTTTTCGTTTTTTCTTTTTGCAAGTGTAAAAGCAGACTTCTAGTGTGTTTTCTTGTATTCTCTTTATCCTTCTTCCTTCCTCCGTTCTTACCAGAAGTGGAGGTAACAGTTTATAATAAGAGAGTGAAAACTTTTAACACGGATCAAGTTATTCTTGCCAAATTCTGCAGCTCCTTGCTCCAGAGCGTCCAGACTCAACAGGGACCTCAAATAAGTCCAAGCAGCACCAGTGATATTTTCACAAACACCAACAGAAACAATGGGGGAAAAACTCCTAAAGTCAGCTGAGTTACCAAAAATACTTTCTGTTTCTTACTAGAATTGGATCATATTTCGTGCTCATTCACAAAATTGTAAAATTCACCTTTTATTGTGTGACCTGGAGGTTCTTAAAAAATGTTTCAACTCTCCACAAAAGGAAAAAAAATCTGCCTTTTAGATTCAGATACAAATCTAAAAGGTAATCTGGTGAGGAGGAAGGTTCTGAAATGCCATTAAATTTAGTGAATGAAGTTGCATACCTGCACTCACTAGAGGGCACCAAGTATCCATCAAATAATCACTATGCATCTGCTCTGTTTGTGCAGAACACCTTTAGCAGGCACCCATAAAATAACAAAACGGATGAAAACATGGAAACTGAAGACAAGTCTACATCATTGTCGAGCCATTGAGTCTAAATGCTTCGCATAGAAGGAAACCGTTCTCTCGTCACTCTGGCGCACGGGTAAAATAGCTGTACCTTTCGAGACAAAAATAAAACGCAATCTTTAAATGCGTGGGATTTACCATACACAAGAAATGTCAGATTCCATTCACCTTGATATTTAAAAGGCTTGCTCAGCTCCTCTCTGAGTCACAAAGTGAAGGAAGTGAGCTAACAAAGCAGTGGTTACTTCCACAGGATGTGGTTGTGCAAGTCAGCTCAAATGAGGCATTTTATTTAAAAAAAAAAAAAAGTCTTGTCTTTCTGTTGTCTGAAGCTCTTTTGAAGGTCTAGTCAGTCACTTAAAACACTCGACACACTCTCTTAGATGTGTGGAAACAAAAGTAAATACTCATTATGTAACATGTATTTACCCCTGCCTAATACTTCTTTTTAATACGTGGTAAGTTTATTCTGACTGGATTTTGCACTAAATGAAAAGAGTCTGGCATTTATGTTTTACAGAAATGCCCAATGTATTTGTGTTTCACATTCAAGAATGAAATGTTGACAAAAGGTTTAATCAAATAAACAACACAGAGAACAATGCAAACTGATGTGGTCAGTAAAAGAAAACCAAATAAATAAGAGCCACAAGTAGTAGCACGATATATCGGTGCTTACATTGGTATCGGCCGTTATCGGTAAAACTGGCTTGATGCTAACAACCGATATTTATTTCCAACTAGTTGCTGCTTGTTTCTGGAGGATGAACTGGGGAGGTCGGTTATGTGGTATTTGTTTGATGATGTGACAGCAATGTTGTTCACGCATTTGAAGGATGCAGTCAGGTTTACGATTATCATTTTGTGATTGAAAAAAAACAAACAATTTTCTTGAGTCTCATTGATGAAAACAGAAAATGAACTCAATATCTCGAAATAATCAACAGGAAATTAACTCATCATCCTGAGAAAAGCATTTGGAAATTTACTATAGAAAACAAGAAATTAACTTAAAAACCTAAAGTTAACTATTGAGAAAATAAACTTGTCAATTTGAAAAAACTGAAAATTCACTCATCATCTCAAGAATACCACGTTGAAATTAACTCAAACCGGAAATGAATTTGCTCTCTCAAGAAAAGCTTTGTGAAACAAGCTTAACATTTTACAAACACCATCAAAGGACATCGCGAAACACCTTTAAATACACAAAGAAAGCTACAACACAAAACGTCAGTAATTTCAAAGGCAGATTAAAAACAATAGCAATCTTCACTCCGAGCATAAATTCACCGATTCCATCAATTCGACGACTATAGATCTTTTTAAGGCTCTTCTTAAAACTGAAATGATCATAACTACCTTTACTCACAGAATATATCAATAAATTACTATTCGTGTTTCTTCCTTAGATACTATTCTAAGTAAATATACCATAACCCAGTGATGACTGATAGCTTCACTGTTAACCGCAGCAATAACGGCACAATACGTCACACTGAATCCACACGTATTTCCTTCAGACTGGATGCTCACGTTCTCCTCTCATGGCTGCACTTTGGCTTCAACAGTTTTACAGACTGCTGAAAAGCGATGCAGTCCTTCAAGCAATATTTTGAGGTCTGTGTAATTTAAATATTTACTCGCGCTGTCACGTCTTGGCGCGCGCGTTAGCCAGTCTCCCTTAATAAAGACGGATCTTAATAATGGCCGTCGTCGAAGCCTGCCTCGTCTGCTCCGCCGTTGGCAAGCGGAGTGCAAGAGGACCAGAAGCCGGTCTCTCCAAACCTTGCGTTTGTTTTAGTGTTTATAACTAATGTCCTGAGGCCGAAGTGAGGAGCACAGAACCTGTCCCCGCTGCCAGGAAGCTGTGCAGTCGTCAGAAAACGGACTGGAAAATGGCGCGCAGTCAAAAAACAAAAGATGCCTTTGAAGAAATCGGGAAAATTCTGCAGCAGTAGAGCACCGATAAGGTCAAGCTGTAAACGATTAAAGGTTACCGCAAGGATTTTACAGGAGCAACCATTACCAATTCCCGAGCTCTGTTTTCCTGTTGAAGAATTTAGCACAACGGGCTGCAGCTCAGTTTGAGGGATTATTTAAGAGACATTGTTCTCTGAGCATCTGCCCCGTCCGCACATGGGCAGGCTGACGAAATTATTCTGTTAGATCTGCAGAGAGTAGCTCCTCTTTAACACGTAGCTTTTCTTTTACTTAATTCAAAATATCTTGGGTCGGGTCAGTTCGGATTTTTGACAATCCTAACCGACCTAATCTGACATAATGTCAGACAGTGAAGGGAAAACAAGACGTAAATGTAAATAGTCGACATTAACTCAACTTTTACGCAGGCCAATATTACAACATTTCCGACTATTTCGATTTCATTCATTTCTTCTTAGATTAAGCAGCAGGGTTTGAAGAAGCTGTTACATTCAGAGGGAAATGTTGCGTTCACTGCCTGGCTCTCATGTCCCACATTAGCAGAGCAAATGAAGCCGTCATTAAAATCAGGTCAGTCCTCAGGGTCTCATCAATACATAATTAAAACAGGATGTAGACTCAGCTTCCTTTCTGTGGGCGGCTGGATCTGGATCCGAGCTGAAAACTCTGGTTTTGTCTTTAGCACTTTGGGAAATGCATTTCGACAAACAGCAGGTTTCTTCACCTGTGGGGCACTTGGTTTCACAGTGTGACTCACTGGAAAGGGAAAAAAAAATTCTATGCAGTTATATAAATGATGCTCAAGATTTTCACTAACAGGCAATTACTTTTTTACATATTAAAACTCAACCAATTAACCATTTGTATGTGCTGCTAAATGTGCTAATGGCAGAGAACAACGAGGAAAACTTTATCCACTATCATCGTATTAGCTGTCAGGAAGGAGCTGTCGCGTAACTGGAGTTGATTGGCAGCGCTAAGACCCTCCTCCTGGCTCTGATTGGTTGTTTCTGAGGAAGTAGTGTATTTCTTTACAATCTCTTAACAGATTGTCTATCGCCACCTGGAGGCAAGTTTTACAAATATGTAAAAGACATTTTTATGAGGTTACATACTGTCGCTTTAAGATTTACCACAGTTGGGGGAAAAAAAACCAAGCTTTTAAGGGTGACACAAAAAACCGGCAAAAAAACATAAAACAGATATTAGAAAATCCAACTTGAACAGATAGCAGAACATTGAACTTTATCCAACTCCATTTGCATTTTGGTATCTTTCACTCTTGCAATTTTAAAACTTAATCATCTTTTAAGACTTTTCTGCTTTCACTTCAATGACGATATGCACTCTGCATTTTGAACTTGTTTGTTATAAAAACCTATTTTATCACCACACTCACTTTCCAACGAAAGCTAGATTTACGTGCTTTATTTCCTCTGCTGCACCTCTGCTGTGGAAACAGAAAATCCTGTCACACAGGATCAAACAATGTGTTTGCTTGGAGACAGAATTTGTGTTTCTGTTTCTATTCGCTGGTCTGATAACAGAAAAGGAGGGAATCCTCATAGCAACCAGTGACTTAACATTTCCTGAATTTCTGTTTCTTGTATCACTCAGCAGGTTCTTTTTTTTCTAAATCTATTTCTTCCAGTATTAGTTTTAAGCTTCAGAAAGCAGCTGCGTTGCCAGTTTGCTTTGGCCACTCTGTTGAACTAATTGAATGTTATGTAATTATTTTTGCATGCCGTTTATTCATCTTATTTGCTGTCCAGCGTTATTGCTCAAACGTGTCTCATAATACGAGGGGGGAAAAAAAGAATGTTTAATTCATTACAGGATACGCAGAGAAAGATCACATCATGTTGAGACACGCATACCTCCTTCTGCGACCTGAAGATTTACTGGTTCAATTTCTACAACCACAGGAGTTTCTTACATGCTAATGATTCCAAATGAACCTGATCATAACTTAATGGTGCCCTGGAAACGAGCAGCCAGCACTGGATCATTTTAACATCCTTTGTAATGTTTGTACTGAGGTGTTTAATCAAAGATGAAACAAGAAGCTATCCGCTTACGGAACAGAATTGTTCAACAGGATTTTGTAATCAAAACAAATATTTTTTGGGGGAAAAAAAAACAAAACTATGCCAGTAAGAAAAAACCTCCACTT
The DNA here is from genome assembly GCA_903067075.1 of Micropoecilia bifurca. Lineage (NCBI taxonomy): Eukaryota > Metazoa > Chordata > Actinopteri > Cyprinodontiformes > Poeciliidae > Micropoecilia > Micropoecilia bifurca. The sequence continues at coordinate 11,398 of CAEGAF010068225.1, read as the reverse complement.
AGAGCACTATATGGTAGTTTGTGGAGAACTGCAGAATTTCAAAACTTCAACCTTAAAAGGGAGGTGAGGTTAACCTGCCCTTTAAAAACGGCATTATTTAAAGGATTTGTCATTTTATTTACGTTCAGAGTTGATTAACTCGTCTCACGTTTGAGGAACAATTGTTCCGAAATCAATAAAGGTTAAGTCAAATATTTCTGTTCATCTGTTTTTTCTCCCACAATTAGAATGAGTTAGTATGGACTGGGTTCATTTGGGATAACCTTGGCTATAATTGTCCAAACAATTTCTGTTCTGTTTAAATTAACAGCTGATTCGACTCAAAAAACAAAACAAAAACAAACCATATTCTGTTTTAGTGTCTGTCTTAGTTTCTATTAAAACCAAAAGCATTAAAAACCAACAAGAAGGCTGCTGTTTGTTGGCGCGATGAAACAACTGTGGATGAATCCTTACTGTCACTCATGACATCCGGCTCAGGCATGTTCACTACATCTGACTGCAGTGCAACTTACTAAACAAATAAGATGGTCAAAGATATTTCTATTAAATGCAGTAACTTGAATGAGTTGTTAAAAACTCTAAAAATAGTGTAAGAAAATTAGAATTTCTTTTCACGACTGTCTGCTGCTGTCGCTACTAAACCCAAACGTGCTTAAAGGCCTGCGACTAATAAAATCAAACTTGTAAATCACGCTAACAGGAACTTAATGTTCTTTTTGCAATAGGTTCGCTTGAAGTTAATAACAAATAACTCATGCAGAGAAACAAAATTGACAAAACAAATTAAAAAATCAAAATGTAACATACTATAATTAAAAAAACACCAACAGCAAACAAACAAGTGAAGTCTGGATTCCTCCTTTCTTCCTGCTCGCTATCACCAGCATCCATATCCACCCGAATTAAGGTAAGCCATATTTTACACTCCATGCTGTAAACTCTGGAGCATTCAGCTTGTAAACTTTGCGGTGGAGGACGGGAGCATCCAGACCACTGAAGCCAGACACGCTTGCCAGGTCTAATCTCTCGCTGTCTGCAGGCGCTGACCTCTTTCTGCTCGTCTGACGGCTTATTAGCCGTATTGATTTTGGCTTCTTTATGTTGCAATACTTCCTGCAGGGAGGCAAATCCGCTGCGCACATATCAGCTACTCTGGGTCACTAAAAACATCAAGTCAGGCAACTCCGGTTAGGTTTCCAGTGGAGATTTTTCTTTTTGTCTGAAGACCAGGCCATGATAGATGAGCCTTGTTGAAACAGTGACCAGCTTCCAGTCTTCTGCTGGACGTTTTTTAATTTTGCCGGCATTAAGCCAGGGGACACACGTGGCTGGGAAAGCTTATGCTGTAAGTGTTTTCATATCAAAAACCAGAAACCTTGTCTGCATGCAATATCTTTTTCTTATTGAAAATTATATTATTGTGAGGTGTAAACAGAAATCTTTTGGTGGATTGACTCTTTATCCATTAAAATCTTGTTTGAAAATCAACATACGTAGCGATTCATAGATGCAGTAGTCCTACCTTTTAATCTTTTTTATTAAGTTGTATAATTAATAAGAATGCACGAAATATATTGGGTTATTTTTGGATATTTCAATTGTGTGAATTTTTATTTGTTGGCTGTTACGATCTGTGTTTTCTGTAGTTATGTTGGGATTTTCTGTGTTTAGTCCTGTTTCCCTGAGTCTGTGTTGTCCTGTCAGCTCTTGATTTTTCCCAGATGTCTTGTCCCCTTGTTTACCAGGTGTGTATTTAAGTCCATCTGTTGTCTCTGTCTTTTGTCAGATCATCGTTGCACATCGTTAGTCTTACATACATGTTCTGTTACATGTTCTGTTCAGTCTAAGTTTGTTTAACTGCCGGGAAGTTCGACTGTGCCGGCTTAGCTCATTGTGTGAGTCTTGCTTAGAGTCAGCTGCTACTGGTGCTGAGCCCCTGTGTTTTCCGCTCTGCCATGCTGCCTGCCTGTTTGGACTGTCGAGCTTCAGCATTAAATTCATCAATTCTTCCACATCCTGGGTCCTGCGTCACTTCTCACCACATGACATTGACAATGTTATTGATATTACAGAGGATACCTGGTATTTTTCTGGTTTTAGGGACTACAAAAAAAATCTGATTTCAGTCAATCTAAGGCTGAAATCCAAATTCTTGAGACCTCTTCTAAAAATGCATATTTTAATACACCAAATATACCTTAACGTGCATTAATATGCACAGTACTAGCCAGAAATAGGTTGACTTCAACCTCCTGATTAAAGGTGTTACGTCCACCAGGCTCGTTTGATGGGGTAACATTAAAGGAGACCACACAAGGATTTAATGTCTTAATGAAAAATATAATTTATTAAATTATATTAAAGAAATAAACCTGAAAAAAGAATACCTGAAATGAGAAACCAAATTAGATTAAAGCAGAACCTATAATTGACCAGAAATAAGCAAATGCCAAACAAACCTAACAAATCTCAACCAAAAGATACAAACCAAACCAAATGGGGGTCTGAGGAGAGAGAAGGAAAAGCCTCCTGACTGCTGCATGCCTGGCAGTTTTAAAGCTGCAGAACACTAATCAGGGCAACATGCATCACCTGCAGAGATCTGTCTGCAGAACCCTACAAGGAAAAAGGGCAGGGACCCACTGAAGCCGTAACAAAGTCCATCACTACTCCCAGGTTTCGGGCCTGATCGCTGGTTTTTAGTTGTAATAACTGCACTGACTCTAGACCGTCCTCTTCCTTTTTTCTGTTAACCTAGAGAAAGTTTTGGCCCATCTACACATTTATCTGTTCAAGCATCTATTCAGTGATTGGATGGGTTCTGTGTCTCCTGGTGACATCGTAATGCAGGGGACCCCAAACGTTTTCCTGAGAGGGCCACCTAACCTTTTCCTTCTCTGGTGGGGGGCCGGAGTCAGTTTGTAACAGAAAAAGTGTGACGATTGCAGGAGTGCCTAAATGTAAAAATGTATTGTTTTCCATAAAGCATAATTAAATAACCCTGTCTGTGTTCTTTACAGAACAAAAGTCAGGAAACAAATAACACTATTAATGAAATAAATAATAACCAAATAACCCTCTCCAGGTTCTTCACAGAAAAAAATCCAGGAAGGATTATAGTCGTATTTTCCGAACTATGAGTCGCACTGGACTATAAACCACAACCCCAAAGTTTGTTTTTTTTTTAAACCCAGTAAACATACACATATAAGCCTCAGATATCTCTGCCGCTCTAGGTTTTACACAACGATGCAGCAGCAGCAGAGGGGGGCGGACACCCAACATTTGAGTAATAACATTTGTAGGAGCTATTTTCCCATTTTTAGATAAACCTTAGCATTTAAATTGTTTAGTTTATTCTTATTTTTTGTTTATTTCCTAGTTGATTTATCATTTTAATTTGTTGTTTAGAATAAGTTCTTTGATTAGCAATTCACTTAATTAGTTAATTAATTTCAGGTTGAGATGTGGGTATTTCACGCTATAAATAGATGGGTCTCTTAGGTAGCTTATTATGCACATGGGTGGTCATAAGGTTTTTTACCAACCTATAGAATCAGTTATATCAGTCTCTAATCGTTTTACTCATACAACAGGTACAGAAATAGGAGCAGAAGCCTGTAACCTTTTGCCTGAACTGAAATAAAACCAAATTACTGCATTTTGTCTTTTTGAGCCTTTGTGCTGCGTAAACCAAAATCCACGGTGCATCAGGTGACTATTTGAGTTGGATTCACCTTTTTGTTTTGATCACCTTTGAGTTTTGATTTTTGAAGTTAAGTTTTGGGACAAATAGTCACTACAACAAGTCAATTGAATATCACATTTAGTACGGTTGAAAAAGAAAATGTTCCCAAGTTTAGATTTAACAGAACTGATTACGGTAATTTCGGAACGATAACTGTAACAGTAAAAGTGCTGATCCTTCGTGTCTGCTACTAGCATGTGCTAAATGTAAATGGGTGCCTTCTTCTTCTTCTTTAGATTTCAACGGCAGTTTGCATCCATTATTGTTGCACTACTGCCATCTACTGGATTCTAATATCCATCCATCCATTCATCCATTTTCTTCCGCTTATCCGGAGTCGGGTCACTGGGGCAGCAGCTTCAGAAGGGAGGCCCAGACTTCCCTTTCCCCAGCCACTTCTTCCAGCTCCTCCGGGGGGACCCCAAGGCGTTCCCAGGCCAGCCGAGAGACATAGTCCCTCCAGCGTGTCCTGGGTCTTCCTCGGGGCTTCCTCCCGGTGGGACGTGCCCCGAACACCTCACCAGGGAGGCGTCCAGGAGGCATCCTGACCAGATGCCCGAGCCACCTCACCTGGATTCTAATATCTATACCTCAAATTCTCATAATGATCCCAGTATTATTTTAAAAAATGAAAAATCTTCTTTTTCCCCTCAATGCTGTTTAACTGATCAACAACATTCTCAAATTTTAATTCCCTATAAAACCTAATTCTGTTTTAATGGGTGCTTTCTTTCATTTCCAATTTTGACTTCCAATGACTCACTTCCTGCTAAAGAGCCCCCCTTTTGGTTGAAGAAAAATGCACATATATCAGTTTATAATCCGGAAAATATGGTATATGAAAAAAAAAAATCTAAATGCTCTCTATTGTTCAGGGGGCCGGACCAAATGTGGAGGCGGGCCGGATCTGGCCCGCGAGCCGTAGTTTGGGGACCACTGTTGTAATGTAAAGCTGTGTACCATCAACTTAGGGTGCGTTCACACTGCAGCCTGAAGTGACCCAATTCCGATTTTTTGGCAATTCCGATTTTTGTTCCGGGACCGTTCACACTGCCAGTAAATGCGACCTATATGCATTCTGCAGTGTGAACAGGCATGCGCACACTTAGCGTTAGCGTTCTAAGTGTTCTGCCAACCGCCATAAAAAGAAGAAGTGCTCAGTGTTTGTGGAAGTAAACGTGGAGGTTAACAGTGGAGCTTAGCTTACATATTTGAAGTTGTCCCGCCGGAGCAGCACATTAACAACTTAATCCTCTTGTAGTCCGTCATGGTTGTTTGTTTTCCTTCCCACTTGCACTCATCAAGACGCAGAATAGTGAGATTTGTTGAGGAACAGTGATGTTCAGTTCAGATGAATGCGACCTGGACGTCAGGTCGCATTTGAATCGGATGCATATCGAATATGGGTCACATTCGAAAAAGAATCTGACCTGTGCTGTTCACACTGCCATAAAAAGATTGGATACAGGTTGCATTACGTCAAAAAAAAAAAAAAATCGGAATTGGTCACTTTAGGCTGCAGTGTGAACGCACCCGTAGTTGTGGTAGTTAATCTTATTTCCTGTTATAACCTGAGGAAGGGGGAGCATGTAGATATTGAATAAGTAGGATTAAACCTTGGGATATCCCATATGTGACTTCTCTCTGTTTTAATAAGAATTTTCCTATTGACAAAAAGAAATCCCTGTTCTATATGCAAGATTCAAACCAGTTGAGCACTGGACCAGAGAATCCGACCCAAATCTCCGGTTGTTTCAGTAATATGTCATGATCAACAATATTAAAAGCTGCACTGAGGTCCACCTCAGAGTGATGAGCATAGTGGTTCTTCCACAGTCCGTGTTTGTTAGGTCATTGAACACTTTTACGAGGGCAGTCTCTATGCTGTGGTGAGCATGAAAACAACCACAGCAAAGACCTCAACGCGGTTGGTTATTGTTAGGAAGTCAATCAATTTTCTAACAATAACACTGCTTTTTCAATAATTTTGCTGATGAAATTGGCCTGCAGTAGTGATTTGTCCAGACTGTTCTTTTTTATCAGTGGTTTGATAACTGTTGTTTTTAAAGCTTGAGGGAAAACATCTAATGAGTAGGGCTGTAGCGATACAATAATTTCATGATACGATATACAATATTCTGGTCATGATACGATGTGTATCACGATATTTGTTGAGCGATACGATCCGATACAATTCAGTGCATTTTTACGATTTTATGAAAGATTTTAGGACAGAGTGATTTTAGTGACATTTTGTGTTCCATTGACTTGAATTTGTGTAACTGAAAACTGATTAAAAGCACCAACTACACAATACCTGACTCTGATTGTACAGTCTAACAGTCTGCAGCTGGACAAAATGAATGAAAGATGCAGTGAGAGAATTAGTTTCTGTCATTTAATTCCTGTGGATTTTACTTAAAACTCAAAAGTTTAAACGGTAGTCCAGGTGCAGAGTGGGGAGATTATCAGCCTCTGTAGACTCTCAATATGCAAATGATTGCACTTGTGTTTTTTTCTTTTGGACACTGTGGCTGCATTTTGGAATAAAAAAGCAGCCACAAATGCAGTCTTTTGGACTATGGGGAAAAAGGCTTTTCTACCTTGGCTCCCGGACTTAGCCGTGGCTGTAAAGCTGTTTTCTTCTAACTGCTAAAGTAATGGCTCTGCCTCACCCCGAAATGATCGACTCCCTGCAGCTACGCAGCACCGCTATTCCCCTACTTGGATCTCTGAGTAGCTGCCTCTCAGACTTCCAGGATCTCATAGTACTCTCAGTCTCTGATACCATTTGTCTGTTGCTAATATGATCGATCAGCCATTGTTATCATGGAAATCTTCACTGCGCTGCGGATTCTGGCTGTGGGTTTTTCCTCCTCATCTTCCTGCTCAAAACACAGCGCTGCTGCGCACCCTCTTTGGATCCATCAACCCATGTTCATTCTTCAGGTAATCCTTTAAATACAGAACAGAAACCGCTAAGCTAAAAACTTATTACGAAGTGAATGCTACCAGTAGAAATGTGCATTAATTTTGCGATCTCACTGCTTTTGCAGCTGCTCTGTTCGCGCCGCTACTCCTTTCCGCTTCTCCTTTCCGCTTCTCTTTCACGGTTACTTGCGCAACTTTACTTCGTTTCTCAGCAACAAAATATGTTATTTATTGAAGGTTTTACATTTCCAAAAACACAGGAATCTAATGTTTCGTTTCGTTCTGTACATTTGGAAGCTCATTCCCTCTCACATAATTGGAAAAGCCGGAATGGCGGCGCTTTTGACATTTCTCTGACATTCAGAAAAATATAGTTTACTAATTTTAGCATAACTCCGGTTATACTTAGCCTATTTACACAATTTCAAAACTGGTGTGTAGTTTATAATGTGCACTTTAAGTTCAAGCTGAAAGTGAGACTGAAGGAGGCTAGTTTGTTACTGCTACGCCGTAACAAACTAGACGTTAATAAGAGCTGTAAGGCTATGGGACCCCTATGGTTTAACGGTTCAATACTCGCGGATGAATAATTGATACTTTCCAAGCACGGAAAATATCGATATATATCGCTGAATCGATTTTTTTAATAGCCCTACTAATGAGAGCGATGAGTTTACCTTTTGTATCGGATCATTTGCAATAATAGGCAGGACTTTCTTTAAAAAAAAAATGTGTGGGTAGGACATCCACGCAGCATAAACTTGAGCTTAATTGATTTATAATTTCTTCTAGGGTTTTATAATTAAGTAGTTGAAATTGGGTTATTTTTCCTGCATTTGTTTTGTTTGGGCACAGCATTGGTACTGGATGTATTGTGAATGTGCAAATTAATCCTCAGATTTTTTTTAATTTTCTCTGAAAAGAAACTGGAAAATTTTTCAAAGACCTCCTCAATCCCACCAACATCCATTGAGGAAGTGGAGACTGGGGACTCTGGGTTGGGCTCTCCAATCTCTGGGGATGAGGTCGCCAAAGTGGTTAAAGAGCTCCTTAAGAGTGGATGAGATTCGAACAGAGTTCCTTAAGACTATGGATGTTGTAAAGTTGTGTTGGGTGACGAGAGTCTGCAATATTGCATGGACATCGGCGGAAGTCCCCTTGGATTGGCAGACTGGGGTGGTGGTCCCCCTTAGGTGTGCCACCAGGTATGGCACACCTAAGGCCATATCTGGTGTGCTCCAATTACAGAGGGGTCACACTCTTAAGCCTCTCTGGCAAGGTCTATTCGAGGGTCCTGGAGAGGAGGATCCGTCAGTTGAACCTTGGATTCAGGAAGAGCAGTGTGATTTTCGTCTTGGTCGTGGAACACTGGACCTGGTGGTCTTAGGTGTGCTCCAGTTACAAAGGGGTCATCTGGGTAGGACTCATGGTAGAGCCGCTGTTCCTTAACATCGAGAGGAGCCAGTTGAGGTGATCTGGTTGGGATGCCTCCTGTACACCTCCCTGATGAGGTGTGCTGGGCACGTCCCACCAGGAAGAGACCCCGGGGAAGACCCAGGACTCCCTGGAGAGACTATGTTTCTCGGCTGGCCTGGGATCACCATGAGATTCCCCAGGAGGAAATGGCCCAAATGGCTGGGAGGAGGGAAATCAAGGCTACTACTCCTGCACAGGGGGGCCGTATAGTGGGGAAAGGTTAGGACAATTCCAAGGGCCCCTGACCGGCAAGGGGCCCTTCCCAAGTTGTTGTTCATAGAAATAAAAAAAAATATGGGGCCTTGTCAGTTATAAAATCAATCATATTGTGTTTTCTAAAATTGTTTAGCAGTAAAAATCAAATGTTAGACTTCCGGCCGGAAAATCGTTAAGATGGCTGCTCATTACAAAGTCTCCCCAGATAACCGGATAAATTATTGAATTACCACCATTGAACTGAGTAATATTACCTTACGAAAGCCAATTAGAAGGGGTAAGACGACAACAAAGCCCCAACAACAATATAATTAAAAAGAGGGAAAGCGAAAAATTCCACGAACAGGTACAACTAACGTATCGTAGTCTTAAGCTAATAGAACGGAATGCCTAGCCTCAAAATTTTATTAGAAGATCTGAGAGGGTTCCGTCAGGAAACTAAGGAACAACTCTCGACTATTAAAGAGGAAATACAAAAAGCGAACGCAAGGATAAGTGAAGTAGAGGAGCGGTAGGAGAAGACGGAGGAGCGAACCCAAATCACGGAGGAAGTGTTAGCAGAGTTGCTAAAGATACACATGGGTCTGGAAGATAAGATGGTTGATTTGGAGAGCCGATCCAGGAGGTAGAATATCAGGATCTATGGTGTTTCCAGAGGGGGCTGAAAAGGACTGTGAATCCATGGCTGGATTTGTGGAATCTTTGCTAAAAGAGGGGCTCGATCTGGAAGACATCCGGCCGGACATGCAGATTGAACGAGCACATCGGGCGCTTGGTCCGTAGCCACCGGAGGGAGTGACTCCACGGTCGATCGTAGTGAAATTTCTGAGCTTCAAATATAAAGAGCTGTTGCTCCGCAAGGCCTGGCGGCGAAAAGGATTTGTCTGGCGTGAAAAACAAATACATCTGGATTAAGATTATCCACAGCAATCCTCACAAAGCGCAGAGAGTACACGGAAGTTTGGAGGGTCCTGAAAGAGAACGGTGTTCCGTTTCAGACTCTCTTCCCGGCGAGGCTGCAAGTGAAACATAAAGAGGGGACCAGGACCTACAACAACATAGAGACCACCGAGGATCTGGCTAAAAAGGGCTACAAAGTTAAAGTCGTCAGATCCCCAGCTTCCCTGAAGGAGCAGATTGAGCGGTTGTCCTGGAGCAGGAAAGATGGGAGGAGACAGAAGGGCTCCTCCGGTTCTGCAAGAGGAAAAAACTACAAAGAGATGCTCCAGGCTTTCAGAAGAACATCTCCACCTGCGACCTAAGAGCTGAAGGGTCCTTCTTTTTCGCTCCTGGGGTCTTCCTCTTAGAGATAAGTGTACAGAGGGCTGTTTTAAGGATGATGGGATTTTATAAAGGTTTGTTTGGGGCCCACTCTTATTTGGGCTGCTGCCACCTGTAAGGGCCCTCCTTAACGTTATGGGAGGTTTTTCCCTTCGGAGCTGCTTCCAAGAAGCTCAACAGAGTCTAATCAACAGACCCCTGCCTTGGATGCTGAACATGTTCTGTTTTTCATGGTTCTTGTTTATATGTTTATTTTTGGTTCTTCTGTTTTTATTCTGTTTATGTCAGTTCTAGTGAATGGTGGGGGAGTTTCAGGGTCATTAGTGACATGGGGAAGACATCTACACAAATGGGAAAGATAGAGTTAAAGGTGGCTTCTTCCAATATAAATGGCATAAATAATACGATTAAGAGATGGAGACTATTATCTAAACTCAAGAAGGATAAAGTTCAAATAGCAATGCTGCAGGAATCCCACCTAGATAATTCTGAACATGCCAAATTGAATAAGAGGGGTTTAAATCTGTTTATTTTTCTTCCCACAGCTCTGGTAAACGAAGAGGGGTTGCAATTTTAATATTGAGTTCCTTGTGCTACGAACATGTTGCAGAACATAAAGGCAGGGAGGGTCGTTATATTTTAATTACAGGAAAAATAGATGTCATCTTGATAAGTCTAGTCAATGTCTATGCCCCACCCAGTAGCAACTGGTCGTTTTACAAGAAAATTTTTGAATTAGCAGCAACAAAAGGTCAGGGTGTAATGATCTGTGCGGGGGACTTTAATATTAGATTAAACCCAAATCTGGACTCATCGAATGGGAAAACAAACTCAAAATATATCAGTAAAAGAATTAAAAATATGATGGACAAAGTGGGATTAGTGGATGTATGGAGGGATAAGAACCCAACCAGTCATGACTACACACATTATTCCTCTTCTTACATTATATACTCAAGAATAGACTATTTCTTCATGTTTAAAAAAAGATGTGCATAGATTGAAAAGTTGGGAGATAGGATTGCTGTGGTCCAATCTCAGACAACAGCCCAATCTATATCTCTCTTTAACTGGCTAAAAAAAAGCAGATCCATCCTCTGGAGGCTGAATACAAACTTATTAAACAGCACAATCTTTAAGGAGAATATGAAAACTGAAATCATACAATATTTGGAAGAGAATGGACCCACCTCGTAATGAGGTGGGTCCAGCAATACTCTGGGATGCTCTAAAGGCTGTAGTCAGGGGAATAATAAAAGCCTTTTCCTCCAACGAAAAGAAAATTAGACAACAAAAACAAACTCAATTGGAAGTTGAGCTAAAAAAACTTCAGGAAGAGCATTCCAAAACCTTCAAGAGGGCTACAAGAGCTAAAATTGAGTTGGTGAAAAAAAGAACTGAATGATTTAAACATACAAGAAATACAAAAGAAACTTCTCTTTACTAAACAGAAATATTATGAAGCAGGGGCCAATCTCTGAATCTCCTAACATTTAAATTACAAAAACAACAAGCTGATAGAACTATTCACAAAATAAAGAATATATATACTAGGGATGTGCCGATCAGATTTTTTTCCTGCCGATACCGATACCGATCACCCCTGAAGGCCGATCGCTGATTCCGATCCCCGATACCGATCACATAATTATTATTTATCATAAACACTACTGTTACATTATGTAGAAAAAGGAACCATGAATTCACCTTAATTTAGACAAAAACTTGTTTTTAATAACTTTT
>CAEGAF010068224.1:0-19441 GCA_903067075.1 Micropoecilia bifurca | reverse complement strand
TATAGATAGTGTGGGATCTTTTGTGTGTCCTTGTTCACTGGAGGTCAGATTTAAAACATTTTAGAACCCTGTTAACCCCAAATCATTATTATTGCATGCTTACTGTATACATAATATGCAAGAGCTGGAAGAAGACGTACTATTTCCTATAAATCCACACAAATGCATAATTTTATTTCTCTCTTGTTCGTTATTCACTGCGTACGGCATTAGCATGTCACATTTTGAGCTTTGTTTAAGATTTGCTTAGCTGTAAATCTGTCCCTCCTCTTTCGCCACATAATCGTCCTATAGATAATTAAAATACGGTTTACATTCTTACGTTTGAATCTTAAACTGATGGATGTCCGATGTATTTATTTATTTTTTTCACACGAGCTCACTTACTCACATGAGTTCACTTAGCTTTGTCCTGCGATGGGTTTTGATAAATGGCCATGCCCATGCAGATGTGGCGAGACAACCAGATTCACTCTGGATCCACTTGTCCAGATCTCTTTAATTAAAGCATGTGCATTTTTCTATCACTGACAAGTCCATTTGCGAATAACCATCCATCACACAAGCGCCCCCTTCTTTTCCTGGCATGTAATGAATTTGATGTGTGGTGGTAATCTCTCAGAGAAACTGAATGAACTGTAAGCATTTCATGGTTTCCTTTAACATATCTGATTTTTAATTTTTTTTTTTTTACCTCAGAGAATCAATTGTGCCCCACAGGCAATGCTATTATATAGACTGCAATGAACATTATGTTGACTAAGGTTTTGGTGCCATTTCCATGTATTTCTAATAACACTAAAGCCCCATGTATAGATCTTCTCTATCTCATCTTTCATTAAGCTTCAGTGGCCTTTACCTGGAGTCCTCTGCTGATTCATAAGCTTTGCTATGAACCCACTAATAATTTCAATCTTAGTCAGAACATTATGGGAATGGAGGACTGAAGCAGTCATAAATGAGATGTTAATGCAAAGCAGGTAGATTGGTATTGCTACAGGTGAAGAAAAGTGCCATAGAGATGTGAGTAACAATATGAAATCTCATGATTCATGATAGCTGGACAGCCTAATTGCTGAAGTCGTTCTTCACAAGTTTTCCCCATTCAAATAATAATTGTAATATTTAGGTATGAGTTGATAATGCTAGTGTGTAAATATGGTTTTACATTACAGAAATTGCATTATATAGTTTTTTTTAATGTAAAAAAAAAAGAAATAGTCAAATGATAAAAACCAACATATCTTTATACGTCATAACCAATCGATTACTAGAGTGATAGTAGTGTTATATTCACCATTTATTAATTATTTTGACTTCTCCATTCAGAAATACTTGAAGAAAGGGATTATGTTAGTGTTGGAAGTCACTGCTGAAATCTGTGTCAAATATCTCATCTCTTATCGTTTTATCTCAACGAAACAATTTAATGATCAGGGGTAAAACTCTGATTCAGTTGCAGGTAGAGATGTTTAAAGATAATGTCAAGTAAGAAACTAAGAAAGCCAGCAGGTGCAGGAATTTGGTAAAACACATGCAGAACCATTAGTGTGTAGCTTTGAACAATAGACCTTTATGATATGGCAAAATACTATTTGGAAATCAATGCGATACACAACATAAAACTCTGGGGGAGAAAAATGAGATACTACTTTAAATGATCTATTTGTCTTATTTTACATTTTAAAGGTTTTTGTTTGAGTAAAATGAACATTGTTCTTTTATTCTCTTAGCTACTGACAACATTTCTCTGAAATTTCAAGCAAAAATGTTGCATTTATTTGCAGAAAATGACAAAAGAAAAAAATGCAGTGCTTTCAGACCTCAAATAATGCAAAGAAAACAAGTTCATATTCATTTAGAAACAACAATAATTCAGAAATATTTGGTGGAATAACCATGAGGTTTAATGGAGTTCCGTCTTCCTTTTTTCCACATCACACCATTTAAAGTCTGTTCTTCAATGCTATAATAATCCTCAACCCTCGTGTGCAGAGCTAACAGCTGTCCCATTGTATAACCGAACTGTGAAAGGGATTCATGTCAATGCTCCATTCACAAATCAACCTTATTCAAGCCATGGCTACTTGTTTTCTAGTCTTACCTGTGTGCAGTATAACATAAGCTCTCCAGTTTCTAACAGGTTATCGACAGCATTGTGCCAGTAAATTGCTAGTGTTCCCTCCTTCCTCTCGTTTGTCTTTAAACCATGTTGATTTTCTCAACTTGCCTGACCCATAACAGACTCCTACTGTCTTCTGAATATCTTGACGTCGACCTGTGCTCTGATTCTCAGCCACCGATTTCCACTGTACAATCTGAAAAGTACTGCAGAAATCCTCAGTTTTCAATGTTACTTTCCCCTGTGATCAGGCTGTCGACCCAGAGCCCCCCACCAACCATCATTCTCTCTCTGGCACTGCTGTGGCTGCTGCCTCCCCTCCTGTTTCTCGCCATTCCAGGTTAGTGGAGCTCATTGTTTCACACTCGTGCCCATTCTCTGACATTCCCGTCACTAGCCTGCGATTCTCTCTGCAGAGCTAAAATTAGTGTTCCTTGACCAGAGCTCTGTTCAATAAGCCAATTCTCTTTAAATGCCTTCTGCTGCATTATGATTGGTCATCATTGTTTCCTGCTACATCGTTCAGTGTATATACACTAAGTTTGAAACACAGACTGAAATTAGCTCCAAGATCAGCAAAAACACAGCAATGCGGAATAAAAGCCATTTTACACTGCTGAATAAACAGCTAAATTAAACACCTTCTAAAGTAAGTGGTAATACAGATTGTTGAAATGCTTCTTAAGATTTTTGTTGTGAAAGTTTGCTATGAAACTCTGTGTAGCATGCTGTTAGCAGCACAGTGTTAAAGTGGTTGATGAACCATGCTGTGGTTTCCTGAGTTTTCCATCTTTCCATTCTCCCATTTGACAGACTATCAGCGCACTTTTCACAACATTTTGCTGGTGACAAGCTGTCGAGAAAGGCTCTGTGTTCCGGCAACCGTGATGGGTTTGTGCCTTCCTGACATGTTGGGAGCTCGAGACGGGTCTGTCCTGCTTTGTGCCGGGACGTTTTGCTGCCATGGAGTTTGTGGGCAGCTTGGGGGCCGAGTCCCAGCGGAGGAAGGTGAGGAGGAGGTGTTGAGCTGCTTCCAGAGTCAAATCCAAATCAGGATCCCAAAACTCAGGTTTTTGGGATCCTGAGTTTTGCAGACTATCTGCTCTTTTCGCCATTCTAGCAACTGAAGCCTTGGATTTAATACAGTCAATCATGGAATCAGAATAACAACTTGAGGTATATTTTTGGAAAAGCATGCCATGCCTAAAATGCCAAAACAGAATATTTGAAAAAATAAAATAAAATAAAGAATAACTCAGGACTAAAAGTTTTGCGTTATTTTTTTTCTCATCACCATTTCATGATCCGTCCTTTGTGAAATCCTAGTCAGGATTAATCCCGACTACATAGTCAGAATTAGATAGATCCTCCTTCTTGATACACAAAATATTTTCAGTTCAACAATGCCAGCTAAAATGTATTATAGTTCTTTACCTCTTTAACAAAGAACCATCCTCAGACTTGCATTTTAATTGGACACAACAAAGAACACAAATGCCAATAAAAGAAACAGAGAAAAATGATATTAGTCAAATTCATATAAAGATTGTGGTATTACAATTAAAGTGATGTCACTGTGAAAGTCACCAAAATGTGCTAAATTAATTAAAAGATAAAAAGCATGAACATTGCACAAAACATACTAAAACTTACAGTAAATGTATGTTTTCTGTGGTGTTTGTGCCATTTTCCTCCTATATGTTTTCTCTGATGCCACACCTGTGGCTCAGGAGACCTAAGAGGTCATGCCTGCATCCCTTAGTGGGCCCGTCCTAGACATGCCCAGCCCTGCTATGTCCCCAAGGCCTTACTGTCAGCTGCATGCCCCCGCCCCCCTCACATCCCCAATCCCTCCACCACTATCACTAGAACAAGAACAAGACCCAATTTGATTTGCTTCACTGGCCTGTGAAGCTTGGCTGTGAGGCAGCACCTCTCTTTATTCCCCTAATGGCTTCCCTTTCCCCATCGCCCTTTACCCTTCCCAAGATACCAGTTATACGCCCTCTTGTAAATATACATATACACGATTAAGGAAGAAAGAGAGGAAACAACCATGGTGCTCAGAACCAAAGACAGTGACGAGAGAGAGAGGAAATGAATAAGAAGCAGCCATTCCCCGAGGTGCTGACTTTGGGCTGAGGTCTGTTTAAGGCGCACATATTCGTGACAGAGTTGGGTTGAGAAAACGATCCAGCCCAGCCTGTCAAGAGACGACGCCAAGGCCCACATTTCTCCAACCGGCGGTTCGCGGCACACTGCTTCTCATTTTGTCTGCAGTTCACTGTGAATTGTGTTCGCAGCCGGCAGAGGTTAAACTTTCTGCTTGCGTTGCCACCCACTCTGAGGCAATGCAGCCCATACATGCATAGATACATATGGTATAAAATGAATGCTGTGCTCCCACTGTCCTTCCTCTGAGTGATTCAAATGGTCTTGTGACTTGAACCGTATAAGTGAATGTGATAGAGAGACATGTAAATCGTATTGCATAGGACATGCAATCGGCTCCGGCTGTAGCTAGCTAACAGCACTGTTCTGCTCAAATGGCTTCTCAAAGCATTCATGTGTGATTTTGACTACAAGTGGGTCATGCCATTCAGGCTCAATTCGGTCTCTTGTGAAATGGGTTTGCTACTAGTAAACTTTGGGAATAATTTTCTTTGTCAAGTCAAACCCGCAGAAATTAGGGGGTTTTGTTGGTTGTGGGTCCCGAAAAAAAAAAAAAGAAGTGGCCATAGCTATGTGGGAGGGGGCGCTAATATAAGAGGCTTAATAATCACCCCCTACCACTCTCTGCAGGAACTGCCTTCAATCGCCCATCACATCACATGCATGGATGGCATGGAAGCGGTAGATGCATGTCATTTTTGACACAGCTTGGCACTTAATGGCTGCAGGGGAAACTTGATTTTCTTGCTGGAGAACCTGAATGAGGAGTTTGGGGTTTTCTTTTGTGTGTGTGTGTGTGTGTGTGTGTGTGTGTGTGTGTGTGTGTGTGTGTGTGTGTGTGTGTGTGTGTGTGTGTGTGTTGAGTTTCATTGTTTGTACCTAAGCAGCTATAAATAGTGTCTGAAGCCACTGTGATGTACATTGTATATTGCTGAATTTCAAAAGTTTGCTTGTTTATTATTGTACATGTTACTCTTTGTATTGTCATTAACCAAAATAATTATGGTGAAGATTAACAGTGAATGGTATAACCGACAGGGTCAGAGGTTTTGTTGGGGTGTAACTGATCATTCACTGGCTCAATAATTATTTTTAAAAATAAATATATGAAAGAGGGAATTTTCAGTTGTTTAACACAACTAAGGCCAAAACATTATTTGCAATTTGCATGATTGTTTATTTTTTAATGCAAGAAAACATTCGGCTGAAATTAAAAGGTCGCATTTAGTTCCAAAGAAGTAATATGCATAGGTACGTCTCAATAAATTGGAATATTTGTGAAAAGGTTATTTATTTCAGTAACTTACTTTGAAAGATAAAACTCTTAGAACACACATTAAAAGTTTTAATTCTTATTAATTTCAAGGACAGATAAGTAAACAAAAATTACGTTTTTTTTCAAAGAGATATACGGAATATGCTGAAAAAATGTTTTTGGGTTTTTTTTCTATTGAGTCTGCTCATTCTGAGCTTTCTTCCTGCTTTTTGGGGTGTCTTTCATCTTCCTCTTGACAATACTCCAAAGAGTTTTAGGTCCAGGCAGCTTGCTGGTCAGTTTAGCACAAAAACTCAACGGTCTTAAAACAGATATTGATATTTTAGCAGCATGGGCAGGTGCCAAGAAGTGCTAAAAAATATTTAATCAGCATCTGTGCAAAGTGTTCCAGCAAAACGAAACATGAAGTGTTTAAATTTTCCTAACAAAGTTTGATCAAATAAAAAATAAAAACACGGGTCTCCTGTGTTTACCAAGAAATGGTCAAATATTCTCTGAATGAGGAAACGTCACATTGGACTGCGATGTGGATTCTGCATCTCTCTGCTATTTGGCATCTAAATTAAAAGCAAAATTGAAAAGAGGACTGTTGAACACACTCATCTTCTTTCTTCTTTAGCCAAGGTAAAATGCTTATGGATTGTCTAGGATTGGTTTAACATACGTTAGACAACAGCTGCAACACATCTAACAAATACATCTGTGTGGCTCTCAACTCAATGATCCTCACAAATCTGGTTATCCCTGTTGCTTGCTTAATTTTTATGGCTTAAATTTCCAGTTGCTGTAAGTCACAACCATTAAAAAAGGACCAGAAATAAACATTTAAAATATACCTCTATGTTTGTAACAATCAAAAGAAACCCTTGAATTGCACATAAAAATGAAACAACTTCAAAAAGCATTAAATAAATTAGGTGGGTGACTTACACATAAGCTTAAAATACATGTTCTAAATAAGTTGAACACCATTGAGTTGAATAATATTCAATCTTTAGTCCATCTTTTTTTTTTACCAAATTCACAAGTATTTGTGAGCCAACAGCATTTTCACATGGCTGAGATGAATAAATGACTTTGCAGTTCCTACTTTAGCTACCTTTTTTCCAACTCTGAAAGGAATAGAGACCGTAGATGCACTGCAAGAAAAAAAAGGCAAAGTGTTGAGGTGAGGGGGAGTTTTTGCGTTGTCTATTGATGTCACCATAATGCGAGTGGCATGGTGTGTCCAAGCACAGCAGTTTGCATGAGAATCCCTCCCTCCGTCTTGCCTCAATTTATCTCCGCTCTATAGTCTTCCTCTCTTTGACCCATGTAGAATCCAGCTTCCCGTTTGGGTTTCCATGCCTTCACTCATTTACATTTCATCCAATCCAAACAGGATCTGAAAGCGTGTCATTGCACAGACTGTCACAGGAGACGGGTCACATAATTTCACCAAAGGTTTTAGATTTTTCAGGGCTGCTCTTAGAGTTCACTGGGAGATTTTATTCAGATGTGACTGAATTACATAATATTTTTTGTGCTTAAATCTTATATGTGAATCAGAACTGACAATGAGCAAATGACATTTCAAATAAATCAACACTAAAGAGAGTTTTAGTGATAATTTTATGGGTCTTCCATAATATAAATATAAGCCTTCTTTTAAATTTTAGAGCCATTTCTTCACTGTAAGATGATTATTCTATATTATAGTATTAAATAATATTAGGCAATCCAATTTTATTATCAGAAAAAAATCTTCTACATTTGAGAGTATGAATTTCCATTTCCTGTGTGTTGGACCTCTAAATCAAACTTGAGGTTTGTGATAACTGACATGAAGAATAATTAGTTTAGAATGTTACAATAATTTTTTTCAAACCAAAGCCCATTAAAAAAGAACTTTTAGCAATATCCTTAAAAAACATTTCAGTCTTTGATGACATTCCAAAATGTTTCCTCTTTAATCCGTTGTGTCTTCATATTCAGGTGTTAAAAAGTTGTTGTTTCTCTGGTAAGTGGATTACACAGGTTAGGCATCTCTTAACCTTTCTAACTCTCTAATCCAACCACGAAACCAACTGTGTTGTTTTTTTTTTTTCTAATCAAAAAGCGCAATAGATAAACAATAATAATGCATTTCAGCCAAGGGAAAAAAATAAAACAAAACAATATGTGGAGGGCTTACCCATAAGCCGGAAGCCTCGGCATCAACTGCATTTGTCGGGAGCTGTTTGTTTTTAACTGCCTGCTTTTGTTACTGTTTTAAATCCAAGAGAAATAAATGTATTTGAATGCTCCATGGATTAAAGAAACTGTGATTTTTACACTTCAAACACGCGCCGTGTGTTGTATGATAAAACGACTGCAGCTCAGGGTTTCATTGTCCTTCCTCTTCAAGCACCAAATGCTGTTTACTCTCTCTGCAGTCTTTCTTGTCTGGGTTCTAAGTTTGTTGTTGCTGTTTGCCTCTTCAAAAGCAAAACTGAGTAATCCAATAATATATCTTCTCAATTCACACTGCTCCAAAAGAAAGTTCTGAATTATAAAACAATTGGGCCAGGTATTCTCAAGTGTGCCTCGGTTAACAATTTACAAAGCAGTAACTCATAATAAAGCCAATCCAAGCTGCTTTGCAAAACAAACAAACAAAAAATAAACAATTGACCTATTTTATTTGCACTTGAATGTACATTTTTACCTTACCATTAAATCATCTTTCATAGTTTGATAGTGTTCAAAGATAAATAAAAAACGTATATGATTGTGTCTGCATTGTTTAATACCTCTTGAGTTTTACTAGAACAACTTGACTTTGTTGTCTGTGAACTTTATTTTGCATTTGAGGCTGCTTTCTAGTTGTATGTGCAATGTGGGAAATTCGGGTGTTTTAAAGTGCATACATTAGTATTTTTGGGAAAGTTTTCTGTCCAATTCCATTTAGACAAGTGCTAGTCAGAAGGACTAAGTTTGATTGGGAACCAAAATTGTAACATTTGTTTCATTTTCAGATTTTTTGAGCAATAAGTTGAGCCCCTTGCCTGTGGTGGTGCTGCACCAAGAACCACTGAAGGAAATAAGAAAATCTCTGAAGAAGACACTGAGCTTAACTTCATAAAGTGAAGCCACTGCTAACATCTTAAGTGCCTTGAGATGTCAGCAGTGGCAAGATTTTTCTTTAGTCTTTGACAAAATAGTCCTTTAGCGCTAGACTTGAGCTTTGCTTTGGTTGTATTTACCCAGAGTGCTCTGCACAATGGTCCACTTTCTGCTTTTGGAGCAAAATGGTATTTCGTTCCACCTGGCATTCGCAAACCTATTTTCGTTTTTTTTTTTTTTTTCTGGTCTGAATCATTGTTCAACCACTCCAGACCAACTGGACTTTCTAATCTAGAAAAACAAACTAGAGTTTGATTTAAGTGGATTAAACAGGACCTATATGAATGCACCTTAAAGATGTTTATTTTTATCCTTGCTAGAATAATCAAGAAATGTGGATTAAAAAAAAGTGGATGAAAGAAACCAAGAACAAGTTGCTAGAGAGCGGTGACACTACATACAAAGCATCAAACACTGAAGTCAATATTACATAATGGCCATTCAAAACAAAATTAGTAGCAGCAAAGTCTGCAGGCATTTCATAAGATGAGGACATTGAAATATCATCATGTTGTCACCAGTGAAACAATTTACACAAGCTAGTCAAGGCTGGACAACAACAGACTGTAACTACATTACTTGGTTTGATGAGTTTTGATTTTAGCTGCAACATTCAAATAGTAGAGTCCAAATCTAAACAACATGAACACCAGGATAAATCCATCCCGTTTTGTGTCAGTTCAGCTTTGACGGTGAGATTTAATGGCATAGTTACTGCAAGAAATCTGTTATGCTGTCCTGATAATGTGAACAAAATCTTGTAAATATTTCCAACTCCATGTTGAATTTTGCTATGAAAAGTAAAGGCAGAAATGGGTCTAATCCAAGCGACGAGCCTGATAAAGTGGCAATGGACACTGTTCCTAAAGGATTAATATTTCTGTTCTTTCTTGCTCTAATACATGAGATTGTTTCTTTTACTAGTCCGTTGAACTATTTACTCATTTATTTCCATTATCTAGTTTGTTTAGATGCACCAACATTACTTTGGAAAAGGATATCAAAGCCAAGGAATCTTTAGAAAGCACATACTCAATCACAGCAGATCATTATTACATTATATTATTTTAAAAGTCTCACTAATAAACGTCTAAAAAAGTGGCGAACTGTCCTCGCCATACCAGTGCCACCCTGTTGGCCAGGGGCATTTTAATTGGCCCACTTCCGAAGTGTAATTTTTTTTAATTGCTTTGAGACGCTGTGCTCTCTTTAAAAGAATCAATGCAGATGTAATAATATCTGTAATTGTCTGCCACGCTCCGGGGACACCACAAAAGCCTTGGATCAATGGAGGAAAGCAGGGAAGCTGGTGGGGGTTAATTTTTCCCTTTCTAGAGGTAATGACAGGGAGGCAATGCTTGGCTCCTGGCATAAAGGCACAACTTGTGCTGTTCCTATTGTCTCTACAGCTTCTAATTGGGCCAAATGCAGTTAGTTCCCCTTGGCAGAGGCTGTCGAGGTGGTGATTAATGAAGCCTCTAGTCATGTAACCTGATAAAAAAGAAACGGGGAAGGAAAAAATATTGCATGCATTGTGTTCTTTATCCTTTACCATTCCTGCGCTTTTTCTTAGCCCTTGCCAACGCTTCAGAAGTTATTTCCCACAGCAAACACAAACAGCTGAAGTACTCTTTCAAGCAACGGAAAGAAAACCCATTGTAGTAAGTAAAGAAAATAATAATAATCAAATAGGGGTTCTTCAGCTTGTGTCTAAAGTATCTAAAGTTTGGGGGGGGTTTTTTACTCTCTTTTGCCAAAACTTATCAAGACGTCTGCCTGAGGACGTTGCATATTGCGGTCGTCCTTCCTGTTCAGTCTCCAGAGATGTGTGTCAAGAATCCAGGATCAAAAGGTCGCAGGTATTAGCCTCACAGGATCGTCATGGCCTTTGACTAATTACCTCATTAAGCTGCGCTCGAATAGTTTCCACTACTCTGTTGTGTTGCTTAGTGTAAAGAGGACGGAGTGGACACACAGATCGCATCTAGTGGCCTGGATGAACTGACTCCTGCTCGCTTCTGGACAGTGGGCGGGTCGTGGGAGAGAAATCAATCCTTTGTAAATATATTAGATGCAATTACATCCGGCTGGACTTTGCCTAACACATTTATGGAAGCATTAGGCAAAGTCTTCCTTTATCAACCCGTCCCCAGGCCATTAGGACAATGACATGTAATTTCCACATGCAGGAACTTTCCGGAGGGCATTGGAGAAGAAGCACAGTGGAGAAGTTTTGATTACATTTTGAGCAACGTGTTTGTCATTTGCTTCATCCGGTTAACTCCCCTCTGTTATTTGTCCTTATCATTGTAAGTCCTGATTATTCTAAGCTCAAGAAATATTGAGAGAAAATCTCACTTTATGGACATTAAATGATTGTGTGAGCTGACTCTACATCTAAATTGCAAACATTTATAAGTTAATAAATGCCTTTTGCAATAATCAGATTAACAGGCATGAATATATTCCAATCTACTTAGGTATTGTTTCTGTTTGTCTATTTAAAGTAATTATCAAGTATTTTAAGTCCCAAAAAAGAAGATATTTCCCATTTTTAAGGTTTCATTTGGATAATTATTATTATATGAATAAATTGCTGTGTTTATTTTGTCTGAGATGAAATGGGCACACTAATCCATTTGTAGTATAAATATATTTAAATGAAATGTATGAATGATGATATTAAAGCTATACAAAACTGTACAATGGTGTAAGATTAATCCTTCAGAAATCAGCCAAATGGCTGATTATCAGCAAGTGGTAAGCAATTTCCATTGTTTTAATTACTAAGTGGTTCATTTTGCCTTTGTTACTAACAGATTTAAAAACCTCTTTAAATAGTCAATTTAAAGAATCTATAAAAAGATCCCGCTTTTTGGAAGATTTTTAAATACAATTACTCACAAGAGGAAACATGTGTAACCAATCACACAAAAGAGGCTTGAAAACAGAGGTAATCCCAAAGAGCTAAAACAGAAACTGCAATCTGCACAGGGTTTTTTTCTGCAAAAATTATTTCTCGTTTTTGCCTCCACAGTTAATTAGGAGACAGCATTTGTGCATTTCAGAAAGTTTGGTTCTGCTTTCTTTAGACCCAAGCACCTTTCTTCACATGTTTGTTGTCTCCACTACAGACTGCAAACATGACTTCTTACCCCTTTCACTTAAAGGCTGGATTATCAGAGAGCATGACTAAAAGTTGCCAGGTAGACAGATTCTCTCACCTGAGCTGCATATCTCTGCAGCTCCTCAAGAGTTAGCATAGTCAATTGACTGTTTCTCTGATTATTGCTCTCCATGCTCAAGCTTTTAGAGATCAGAGATGCATCAGAGTAGCAGAGGCTTGAAAAAAATGCACATCTTACGCCATGTTTTGTTTTGAACAGATGCTTAAACCTACATGTACACATTCACAGTCACAAAATGTAATATGTTGTTTTGATTGATGTATAAAAAAAAAACCAATGAAATACATTGAACTTTATGTTGTCTCTAGCATTTTTGAATGGAAATCTGCATTTACCTGCTTGTCCTCATGAGCACATTGCAATACTCATTCCTTGTATTGAGGAGCTAAAACAAACTTGTTGGTCGTTATTAATAAAACAGCCCACATAAATCTACATGTAAAAGGTTTTTCCTTTTACATGTAGATCTAAAAGCAGTGAACCAAGGAACTGGCCTGGTCAGACTCAAAACCAGCACTACAATTATTTTTTTACCTCTGGGGCTTCCTTGTTGTCACCCAACAGCAACCCTCTAGACCACTATTCTCCTTTTTATCCCAGACCTGAATTCTTCATTTGGTCACACTGCTTGCTCCTGAATAGTCACTTCTGAGAAGATTAACCCTTTCATTAAAAATCCCAGACGAGGGTCAACCTCTCGGCCCGGTTCTGCAGCCCCAGCGTCCTGCTTTGATCTGTTCGCCGTAGGAAAATTATCAACAAACTTTAAGCTGCGCCATGTGATTTGTTGTTGTTGTTTTTTCTTATCTGAAGAGCAGGAAGAGGCGACAAAGATATTCTGAAGTTATGTGAAGTTATAGACGGATAATAAATTTTGGTCACCTGAGATTAATTTATTTTTCTCCGCCACTGCATTCCTAAAAAAAAAAAACTTTGTGCAGACAAGGAATAATTGTGACATTAAAAACCTGAGTCCCAGCAGCAGGGATTGAGGTTTATCAGCGGGGTAATGTATTGCACATAACCAGGGGAAGAGGAGAAATCACAATTTATACACCACCCATCTCCCTGTCAGGGGCCAATACTTTGCAGAACAAAAGTCAACGTCTCAGCCCAAATCTTGTCTGACAACCCGTAGCAGCCCGTGCTATTTTGGGCCCTTTGTGGTGCCAATCTCCTATCTCTCCCGTGACATTTTTCCAAAGAAAGAGTAGATTTCCTAGAGACTCTGCCCTTTGCAACTTCCACAGTGTATTCTTGCTCTCAGAACAAGGACCCTCCTCCTCACTTTTGCGCCACTGCTCTTCGCCGTGACCTGAGAAAGCAGAAAATTAAGACAGCGTATCAAGCTAAGAGCTCCATCTCTTAGCCGGCGGCGTGAAAAGGCGCTATGCTGACGCTTGGATCCAAGTTACAAATTCAGAATAGAAAAACATGCAGAACCTGGGAAAAATATTGCTCCCAAACAACAGTAAATAAGAGCTAAATATATCCAAATAACTGAATGTCATTTGATTAAACTCTACTGCTGTTTAGTCTTTTTTTTAAGAATGGCAGAATAAATTTCCTCCTGTAATTGCTTTGATTTATAAATGGCACCAGAGTTATTCAGAAATCCAATCTTAAATCATCACATGGCTGCTTCAGTCGTGATTTATAGCCTAAAAAAGCCCACTAACTGGCAGGCCACCAGCTTCGCGTTAATTTGTTGCAGCGTCTGAGTGTGCAGGTCTGATCTAGGCCTGCTTTTATTCGGGGTGAAAAGCTGAGTCGTTGAAAATAACGCGGGTCTAATTGGCTGTGTTTTGCAGTTAATTTCCATAAAGAGCCTGGAAGACTGTCACCTCAGCTTGGGAGCACGAGGTGCCGGCGCTGGAGCCATGTAGCTCAGGCAGCCGTTAATCAGGAAGCACACTTTTCCCTGTTTCGTTTGGGGCAAAGGTCAAGAAGGAGGGGCCGACACCATATCTGCGCCAGAGTGCTGTAATTGTGGGAGTGTAAATTGCTGCAGAAAAATGTCTTGTCTCTGAAATTCAATGATAATGCATTGTGAGTCTCTGCCCAAAGGGGATAATGAAGAACCCAAATGTCTTTTTGTGTAAGCAGAAAAGGAACACTCAAGAACCCCATTTATCATGCTTTTATAGTTAAGTAGAAGCAAATTAAAAACTTATTTTCATTACTTTCTTTTCTACACAATAAACAACAATACTCTAAACTGATGCTTTCCAAATAACAATCGAATACGGTGTATACAAAAGGTTCACAAATCACATTTAATTTCACAACTTTTTTCAGCGTTCTTGTGACCTACAACCTTGAAACTAAAAACAAAAAGTTTTTGGTGGGGAGAGAAATAACATCCTAAACAAAATCTTCAGGCCTGCACAAAAAAAAGCTAAAACTGATAAGGAATTTTATCTTTCATCAACAAAGCAAAATATCCAAATCAACAAAAGACTCATTTCACTAGAAAAAGAATGAAACTTGGGAACTTAAACTAGTTTATAGGTCTGGAGTGACCAAAAAAAGAGATAATCTGACACATTCGGTGCATTTTGCAAGGAAAAGTCATCAGATGTTGCCAAGGCATGACATGCCATGCTGATTCCCACCTGCAAAGACTGAGTGCCAAGATAAAAATGACAACGGGCTTCAACAAATGAGTTTAGAGGAGTTTACGCTTCTACTATTATAATATTTTTTAGGTTTTTTGGAGGTCAAAGTAAAGGTGTAAAAAGTTCCAGAAAGTTTGATCTTGATCTCTTTTTTTTTTTTTTTTGCATCAATAAAAACCTGCCATTTTAACCAGAATTCGCCGAATTTGTACATCCCCTCTCTACCGTGCAGATCTGAAATACAAAAGGTGCTGAATCCCTCATGTCCTACGAGTTCCACTGGTTTTAACTTTTGAGAGCGATGCTGGAGCCTCAACAGGAGTCGACGCGCTCATCATCGACCAAAGGTTCTGCTTGTTTTGGTTCTCCTTTTCTGCCTCGCACTATTCCTCCCAACGCAGCGTGCCTGATCCCACAGCTGGAATTTTTCGGCTGCCACTTAGCATCCAGAGACTCTGGTCCCCATGAATAGACGTGGTCTCAACAGAGAAGGGCCCCCTCATTATATGGCTGCCTGCTTGTGCTTGACAGTTCTCGGGATCACAACAGGACTTCAAAACCGGGCAAAAACTAAACTCTGGAGTTGCTGCAAATATTTAATTTTACAGATGCACTGCAATAATTTACTGGTGTGGAAATTTATGAATACATTTCAAGATCTACCATGAAATGAATAAACCAAGAATGACAAAGACCCACATTTTAAATAAGGAACATAAAACAGACAAAGATACATCCTACATAAAAACATAAGTGAGGCACTTTTTAACAAGCTTTTGGCACCACTCAGCTCTGAAAGCTGTTTTGCTACTGCCCCCAAACTCAAGCACATCTGTGATCCCATTAATTCAGATTAAAGCTACTGTAATCAGTCCTTTAAACACTCAGTGGTATACTTGAATGCCTCCCAAAGAGATGTTGAGAATGGTGCCAAATGTGTCTTTATAAGGACAATTTAACATAATGGTCAAATAAATAGTGGTCTAAAAACACAAATGAACACCAGCGGCAGATACATTTCCGAGAATAGATATTTTTTGTGACAGTCCTGCAAGGTTCAACACTTCCAATCTATTTTACTTAAGCAGACTGTCACACTGTGGTTTAAGAAGATGAATTACAAGTGGCATAAGACCAAGCCACGTGATGATAATGAAATAATTAGAGCTAAAACTAGGCATTTCAGACAATGTGTGGGCAAAGTGAACTGAAGCTCAGGTTGAACACACACCGCCCTGCTGTTGTATTGCAGTAAGTAACATATGTCATAGCTTATTGTGAGAAGTTCAGTAAAAATGGCATCCACTGGGAGATTGTGACTGTTTTGAAATTGTATTTGACAAAAAAAAAGGAACAATGACAAGTATTAATACACCCTCTTTCCCATTTTGTTCTAATTACAAAACACAACGGATCTTATTGGGTCTTTATATCTTCAGACTCCTCCACTTTAAAACACCAGTAGCAGTACAACATGTGATTTATTAGAGAACGTTAGTGAACATAGTAGTATAGCACTAACTACCAACACACTGGCATCAATCCAAACTGATTGTTCTGTGTAAATAATTTCAAATGTTATGTATCCCGTTTCTTCAGCTTCACAACAATGCACTACCTTCTGTGAGTCACATAAAATCCCAACAAAATGCAAAGAAATCTGTGGTTGTAACTTTACAAAACATGTAAAGTTTCAACGGATATGACTACTTATTGCCCAATATTACCCAAACTACTGTAATATTTATTTCCTATCTTAACCTCTCTTTTTGTTAAGTTTTTTTGTATTATTGTCCTTTTGTTGGTAACAGGAGCAAAACTGCACTTTAAAACTAGGCCATACTATTCATGTTAGGGCATATAAACTGTGGTCAGCAGGCATGTTCACAGACTTTTGGCACTCAATTTATAGTCTCGGGAGGATGAGGGTGATGACAGAGCAGCTACGTCTGTCTAGACGGCCTGCAGAGTCATCAAGTTAAATCAGCATTAAACTCGAATATCAATAATAGCCGTTCCGTTTAAAACTGAGACTTTGCAACAATTTGTTTTCCTTTTCCTCTCCGATTGTGTCTGTATCAGTTTGTGGAGTTCTTGCCTTTCAAGGCAGCTGGTGTCTCGTGAGACTTGAGAAATCTCGGTCAAATCTGTCTTTCTGAGCTCTGTGCGTACGTGACAAGGAACAGTTGTTGCTGTTCATTTAGGATCCTATACTGGCAGCTAGAGGTGGGTTTTAGGTGTGACGACAGTCGGCAATGACGGCTCATAAAAGCAGGTAGAGCAGAGGCTTCGTGTTTTTGAGACCCACAAACAGCAGCCATTTCATTGTTTTGCTAAATCTGTTAAATATTACCTGGAATATTTGTCTTTGCACGTTAAATTGAAAGTACCGTTAAATTGAATGTACAAGCACTGATAATGCACCCCAAAAATACTGGTAACAAGCTGAATACAGAAGTTAATTTTACACTTAGAAAAAAAAATCTAAGTAGAGCATGTTGTCTTTTTAGTTTTGTGGGAGATGAGTGCAGTTCAGCACCTCTATTGGTTTATCAATAAACAGGTTTCACAAGTAAATCTCATCCATATTGAAAATATAGAAACAAACCGTTTTTCGTACAAGTGCCAAAGTTATAATTATGTTTGTTTTTCTCTTTGTGACAACCTTTAAAACTTTTGAATGCAATATAATTCAGTTATATTTTTATACGGTTGCAACATGTCTGTGTCATCAGTGAATTTACCAGGGTTCATGTAAATACCAGGGACAAAAGAATATTTCCAACACAGAGTTGATGATGAAAGATTATTTTTCTGACAAGAAAATCATAATTTTTAAACAATACAGCCTTACACAGTCTTACAAAACTGTGGCTCTACGTTGAAAGCATGAATAAAATAAACCTGCTTTTCCAGAGCCGAACAACGGTTCCGTGGGTCCTTGAGCAGAATGTAATGTCGGGCTCCACTTCCTGTTAAGATCATCACCTATGAGCCACCACTGCATTAATCCAACAAAATCTAATAATTTAAACTAGTCTTTTGTTATTGAATACCTGGTTGTTTAATGCCACTAAATTTACCAGCAAGGCAGGAAACAATGCTGAAAGTATTCTCTTCTAAAAGATAAAATTGCCTTAAAAAACGTGAAAAGAATTTAAACAGTGATTTCAGTTCATGATTAGTAAATAATGAACTAGAAATGTTAAATTATGATATTTATTATCTTCCTCTGTATGACCATGCAGTTTTAAATAAAGAATTTTTAACTCTTAAAATGTACTTACAAATACTTATAAATCTTCAAAAGTTCTTCATTAACGAAATGAATATGTTGACGCTATAACATTTGAATTTTGTGTGAACACTCTTTGGCGCCCTCTGCTGAACTGGGGGTCTGAAGCAGTATCTTTGTTTGCTTATTCTTAGGGCCAGCTCTCCATGTTATGATTTTTAAATAATTTCTTTAAGTCATGGAGTATCAAACTCAGAAAGATATATGAAGGTACGACATGCATATCTATTTCTGAAACAAGATGCAAAAGCAGATTATTCTCCTAAAATAGCTTCACCAAGCAAACAGACAATGCCATCTGTTCAAAGCTGAAAGTAACTTTGGAACAGGAGAATAAGAAGGAAAGACAAAAGCCACC
The DNA here is from genome assembly GCA_903067075.1 of Micropoecilia bifurca. Taxonomy (NCBI): domain Eukaryota; kingdom Metazoa; phylum Chordata; class Actinopteri; order Cyprinodontiformes; family Poeciliidae; genus Micropoecilia; species Micropoecilia bifurca. The sequence goes on along the minus strand of CAEGAF010068224.1, from coordinate 1,268 downwards.
CACTGTCGTATTTACCTTAGAACAAAAAAATCAGTTAAGACATTTTTTAATAGATTTTTAAAAATTCCAGTAAGATGTCAATCGTCTAATTTAGTTTAAAATCAGGTTTTCTCCCTTTTGAATACAGAATCCACCTGTAATTCTTATTTCTGTTCACATGCAGAGATAAGTGAACAGATCTGAGACAACATAACTCCAAAGTATGGTGTGGTTGAGGCCCAACAAAGAATTTCTGTCTCATTCAGAAACCGGCAAAATCTTATTTCTTAATTCTCACATAATTACAAGTTCGTAAGCTATATTTACAAAGACGTCACGTAGTAATTGTAAAATCTGATACACTTTTAATGTCAATCGATATTAATCAAAGGGATGTATAATTTCACTTCTGTTTGCAATCAACAGCATCACTAAATGATTTGGAGATGTCATTACTCCAGTCAGATGTTTATGTCATTTTGAAGGGAACCTCACTAGGTAAGGACCAAAGGTTTTCTGCTAAATTAAATAAGTATATTGCATTTATCTAACCCATATTTATGCACCTGCTGTGTTTGTGGCTGAAGAGAAAAAAACCTGCAACCTGACACATTTTCAGTCTTCTGTTTCCGTGCTCAATAGTCCTGCATCAGATGTTACTCACATTGCAACAGCAGGAAATACTTATTGTCAAAGATATAATGATGAACCACATAATGGTTCAATTTGCTCTCATCTCATGAAGGTCATGTGGTTGCTCTTGAAAGTTTTTTGTCCAATCTGCCTTGTGAATCCAGTGCAGAAATAAATCAAATATTGGGACAAAAAAAGTTTTAAAAAGTAGGGTATTGTTGCTTCAATCACAGATATGAGCTACAATAATTTGCCACCCCAATAAAAGAAGAATACTTCGTTCGCACTTGATTCCCTGCACATATTTCTTCTTATAAGTGATGACCCTTGCTTCAACCCCGGCACATGGGTGTGGGCCAGATGTCGCAGTCAGACCTGTCCTGCTGAATGCCTCATGGCAGGTTGTTTGTGAAACTCTTGTGTTCTGTTTGCTCCCTCTCCCCACCCGGTGCTCGCTGACAGTGTTCCCATTGTGAACCTGAAGGGCTCCGCTTTGTTTTGCCCCATGCACTGGAGACGCTTTGGTCCGGAGAGGGCTCACGCACACACACACACGCGCACACACACGCACAGAATGAGTAGAGAGGTGTGTGTGTGTGTGTGTGTGTGTGTGTGTGTGTGTGTGTGTGTGTGTGTGTGTGTGTGTGTGTGTGTGT
>CAEGAF010068214.1:0-12973 GCA_903067075.1 Micropoecilia bifurca | reverse complement strand
TTCATTTTAGCTTTTAAACTGGTTCTATTGATCCTGTGTCCAGACAGAGGGATAATCAGTAGCCCAGCATCATGACCTGTTTGTTCTGAAGATCCTGCAGCTTCCACTTCTCTTCCTAACATGGTGCCTCCTCATCCTGACTCTCATACTGATAGGAGGAACCACAGAGTCTGTTAGGTTAAAGCTCATCTTTTGAAGTTGGGATATTTTTCCTCCAACGGGTTCCAAAGGAATCACTTCAACCAGATGTTGGACTGGATTTTATTTTAATGTCATTTGTGAATGTTAGAGCCTCATTGCAACAGTGGAGCTATAAAAAAAGGTTTTTTCTCCAAAAAAAAAATCATTTTGGAGAAAATCTCAATATTAATATTTCCACTAAATAAGAGGCAAAAAATAATAGTTTGATCGAGGAAAAGTCTCTCAGGCTTTGAGCTCAAAGCAAGATCACAGAGAGCACCAAACTATTTTTTTAAATATTAGATAATTGATTTAATTTCACCCAACCATCATGGTAGAAGCCATTTGTTTGTTAAATACTTAATGAAACATATTTACTGTGTCTGATGTTTGTTGTGAATGACCTGTAGCCACAGACGAACGAGGTAATTAGTCCAGCTCTACAAATTGCATGTACCAATTTGTTGTTTATTGAACGTTCAGAAACTACAGCGACTATAATGCGCTACACAGAGGTAAACAAAGATAAAATAACCTGAACAGGTGATCAACTCAACCCCACTCTCACCTTTTTACTCTCTCTGTCATTTAAGCACATTCGTTGCATGGCAACCTCGAACCGAGCAGAGATTACGTTAAAAACATAACGTTCAATCCATTACGATATCAGGTTTTCAGGCTTGATATTTATTTTGCGATTATTAATAAGCCTCTCATGAACACAGCGGTGGTTGATTAGTTCATTGTAAACTCCTGCTCTGCTAGTTATTTTGATAATGGAACCGAAACGCACAGAATTGTGCAACACCTTGTTGAAACAGTAATTACAGAGATCATAATTTTTTTGGGTCATTAATTTGAAGACTGTTCTTGAAAAACTAATTAATCACTCCACAGTAACAGCAGACAGCCGCTCCTCTCTCTTGCTGGTACTGGGTTCCCAGCTGGATCTTTAGGGTACATATTACCCGACTGTACCCGCCTACTTTCACCCCCTGCCCTTGTCCCATTGGGATCGGGAGATGTGCTGGTGCCCGTCACCAACTATCAACGGGCGAGAGGCGGGTCACCCTGGACAGGTCGCCAGTGTAGTTAGCCATCACAGTGGCTAACTACGCTTAGCTAAAATAAACAAAACAAAACAGAAAAACACTAAATAAACTCCTTTAACTTTTAAATCACTGGTATGGCAGCATTTTTGGGTACATAAAATAAAGAAAGAGACAGTGACAGAATGAGAGGCAAGACCCAAAGTGTACAAACATTGTGAGGATACCATGACAAGCTAACCTGTAACCACAGTTAGCTTGTGCCTCATATCTTCCCAGACTTAGGAAGCTATTTGTTCCTAAGTCAACAATTTTTGTTCACTGTTTTTTGGGCATTAACCCAATGCTATTCTGAACAGTTTGTGATTTGTGAAACTTTTACTATATTTGTGAAAATACTAAATAAAAATACAAGTGTAGTGAATCTTAGTGTTTCTTAAAATGTTTCCTAAACCTGATCTTGTTTTCACAATCTCTCGATGCATCAATACACTAACACCAAATAGCACTAACTCAGTTAAACTAGGGAAGAAAGAACATGGTGGTATTTTCCTTTTACAGCATTTCTAATACTCAATAAAAAGCAACAATTTCCCATCAGTGCCAGCTGCCACTTAAACAAACATCTCACTCATGTCCTGCTGACAACTTTATGAGACTTATAATGATTTTATAGTTTATTAGTGGGAGTTATAAAGTTGCTTGCTACTTCATTTCACTTCAAGCCTTTTCATCCAGAGTGTTTGAATCCCAACTGTGTGGGTGTGTGTGAGAGAGAGACAGTCAGAAAACAGGGCTTTTGTGTTCAACAAGTAAAATCTACTTTAACAAAATAAACTTTTATTTTCTTGATCAATATTTTTTTTCAATGACTACAGATGGATTTTAATTCAGGTTGTAAAATGTAGAGTATCAGCAGGATATATATTTTTACTCCTCTTCAATAATAAAACAAAAGGTTTTCACTTGTGGTTAGCAGTTGAGTTAAGCCCATTATTATCTACTGATTGACCTTGGTCTTTTTAAATCACAATCACACCCTGATCAACACTTATAAAACCTGGATGTTTTGGCTTATAACCTGATCCACATGGCTTCAATGGACCAATAAATGTAAGTGGGTATGTATAAGAGTCAATGATTTTTAGGCTTCGCCCAGTGCCACACCAACACTGCTGGACTCCAAGCCATAGGCAAATCTTAAAAATGATCAGAAGATATACAAAGGAAGGCTGGACTTCATAAAACAGCTACAAAACTTTAAAAGCTGAAACTGGAAATAGGGGATTTTGTTGAAACTATTTCACTAAAGTTTCCCTAAACCACGAATAGACTAAATCTAATGTTTGGACCTAACTCTATAGCCACTAGATCTACTAGTTTTCCATGAAATATTTGAACCAGATGGCAGTTTTTTTATACCCTTACAGTTCCTGGAATGAAAAGATTAAAAATTCAAATTAGCTTATCAATAAAAAAATCTGCCAAAGTCTCTGAAATTAATCCCAAGTACTTTGAGGTAGATGCAAGGCTTAAGACAGTACTTCTCTTTTTTCATCTTTTTTATTTCTTTTCTAAAATGCAGAATTCAGAGGTAAAATATAACAAGTAAAAAGGCAAATAAACCACAAAATGTGGTGAAAGGCTTTCTAGGACATTGAAAAAATTGGACCCCAGATATGCAGATTGAAAGATGAAGCTATGATTTAACATTGAGTTAAAGAAATATTTTTAAAAAAATGTTTTGTACTTTCTCCATCAGTAACTTCACTTGCAAAATTAAATTAAGTTCAAGTTAAGAACCAAAGAGTGTGAGGCAGAAAGGAGCAGCAAGGACACAGAGGTCTGAAAGGCAGAAAGTCAGTACATTAAAGTTCACTTTTGCTATCTCGTTTCGGAGTCTGGCTCTTTGTGGTCTGTTAAAAGCTTAAAAACAGAGCAGTGCTGAAAACAGACACCCAGCGTTTAGCTCACACCACGAAACCTGAGGCTTAATTGCCTTTCAATTAGAGGAACTAATAGAAGCGTGTCTTTTTATATGCGAGTGTGTGTGTGTGTGTGTGTGTGTGTGTGTGTGTGTGTGTGTGTGTGTGTGTGTGTGTGTGTGGTAAGGCAATTACAATGAGCGAACCGCAAAGCTTTCTCAGCATTCACGAAAATAGGTATTAATGAGAGGCTAGTAACTCTAACACACACAGAGCCAGTTTACCGCAGAGCAGAGCAGAGCAGAGCAGAGCAGAGTGGTGCTCTGTGTACGTGTGAACGATTGAATGTCTGGATGTAATGTTACTGATTTCTATTAAACAGTCAATACAATTCAACTACTAATTGCTACCCACAAGACCTGCAGTCCCTTCCTTTGTTTTCTCTCACACACACACACACACACACCCGCACATCTACATACGTTTGTTTTTATATAACTATGGAGACCGCATGGAGTCAGTGCATTTCTTGGGATCAAAAGTTTTAACTAAAATGTAAGCTCAACATTTCCGTTAAACTCCAAAATAACCTAAATCTAACTGTGATGCCATTTACAGTGGAGGGATGTTACACACTGTGTGCTGTGCTGAGTGTGAAAGGAGGATTCCACAGGAGATGAGGCGTCTACCGAGCTGAATAACTGCATTTAGTATAACACCTAAAATAAAACGATTTTTTACGTCAAGCTATCTTCATGTCGAAAGATATTATAATCTAACACGTTGTGTTTAGGAGTGTGGGAAATGAAACATCCTTTGCTAACATTCATGTTTGAGGACAGTTCTGAAACTTTGAGGTCTGTCTTATCACTAACCTGCCAGCATTCAAATGGCCATATCTTCTTCATTCTGTTATAGTTTGGCATCATTCGAAAGCTTGGAATTCACTCTTTCAGGATCTGTAAATGATTCAAAACGCCTTATATTCAGGGGCTTCATAGGTATAGATCAACAGTTATGTAAAGTTTGTTTCTGGTAAAATATTAACTTACACAAAAATATTGATTATAAAAAGTAATTTAAGAAAAACTATTTCACTGAAACGTTTATATATGTTTTGTTTTAATAAATTAGAAGCACACACTATAAATCCAGATAGATGGAACACATTTGAACAGTGAAGTCACTAACATGATTCTGTGGTTATTGCTATGTGACGCATGAATCACCAACAAGGAACACTCTGCAAATAGATTTGGTAAGGATGAGCGCTACTCACAACCCAATCCTGTCACCTGTTATCCCTCAACATAAAGGTAATGTGCTTAGTGTCATGGAGCTTTGATGGGGTTTTGATGGAGAAAACAGTCAGAAAGGGATGGGTTTCCACGGCGAAGCAGATCCGTTTCCTCTTTTGCAGAGAGAAAAATGTCTGCTATTGTGTACAGTGGAACCAATATGAAAAGATGTGGTTGATTCAGCGTGAGAAGAGGTAAACAAGTGTGTTTTTGAGTGAATCTGATGCCTTGTGACTTGGAAAACAGCTTAGATGTATATGAAACAGGTCAGTGACTTGATGAAGCAAACTGACTGCATGTTCCCCTCAGGAGCAGTTCAGCCAAAGGCAAGATAATTTACAATGCTTTGTCATCTACAGACAATTCTACATTGCGTGAAAAAAACAAGTTGAGCTGGATGTCCAGAGGACTGAAGCAAAAAAAAAATCTATAACAAGAAAAGGAAAGAAAAATATTCAGCCAGAACAATATGTATTGAAGTATTTAAAGGTACACGATTCTATTCACAAAGAAAAAGACAGAATGTTTACAAGTAAATGTCAATTTTACTTTGAAATAAGGCTGTAATTATGACTTGCCATGAGACTTTGAGACATTAAACAACACAATATTTCTGTTTTAGTTAGAATGAAGAATAAACTGTTATGAGTCACTGATAGTAACTCCTGCAGGCTTGACAGATTGTTGTATCCATGTTTGAGACACTTATTTTGAAATGAGAAAGAAAGCAGTTCTTGAGGTTTCTTGTGGTTTTGAGACAGTCGGCTAATAAACGTTTGTTATCAGACAAGCTAACATCACCCCCCTACAACAGCATTGAAAAAAAGATTCTAAAATGTTCCAGTTGTTCATGTGATAGGGTTCTGGGGACCTGAGGTTCAGCACTTGTGGTTTCTTCAGTAGAACTTATCTAAAATAATAAATAAAAATGTGATTCTTGGCGCTGATTGGATGTGTGCCAATAGCAGATATACAGTAGCCTGTGCATGTTAGCTTCTCCTTCAATGCTAACATGATTTTTACTATTTAGTGTTTGTGACTATTAAACTTCTCACTTCTTAGTGTTTTTAAGAGATGGTCGTTAGTATTCACAGATTTTAGCTATTGGCAGACAGTTCTGGTCCTGAACCTTTGTGAATTGTTCCTCTGTAGCTGCTGTTACCTGCTGTCAGTGCTAACGCTAGCTGAAGCTAGTTTCCAGTTGTCGAAGTCTAGGCTGCATTGATCATATCTAATTCTACTTACAGATCAAAGATGAATTGGTTATTTCTATACTAAACAAACATTAAAAAGACGATTTGAGATTATTTAAAATTCTATCATATTTGTTGACGCAAAAAACTGTAATTTTAACCTTAAGAATTAGCATTATCTTCACACCCATAATACTAGACGTCAAATTTTGTGATTTATTTCCAACATGATCAGGAGAAACAAAAGTGTAAATATAAAAAAGAAATATGTTCCTCACTTTTAAACTGATAATAATAGTATAACTATTCTGAAGAGAGACTCTTCATATAAGATACAAATTACAAATTTGACCTTGCTTCCAAACTTTATGGCCTGTGGTTTGTCAGCACAAAATGTTTTAACGGTAATTGTGAAGCATTTATTTGTACAAACAAAAAGTGTGAATTCTTAGGTTTCCTAAAGATGCTGCTAATGCCTCACCTTGTGCTTTAGAAACCCAATAAACCCTGTTCAGCTTCCTCAGTTGGATGTATTATGGACTCTAAATTAATTTTAAAATTGAAATAAATAAAACATTAACACAACTAAGACAGCTATTTTTTATTGCAGTTGTTTTGCAGTTGTTGATTTCTGCTTTGGACCGTGCAGACCTTATGAATGCATGTTTTAAATGTATGCCAGTGAAACGTCAGTGCTGCTCCCTCCATCATTGCCACCGTGACAACAAATTAGTCTGTATATTACAGTAATTTGTGAACTGCTAAATGAACGAGGCTGATAATGAAGATGACAAACACTATGCTGACAGGACGCACACATTTATGACTCTTGCATTGTACTAGCTAGCACCTAATTAACCACTGTGCCATTTGCAAAGACTGAATTCATCTGCAAGAACATTATTTTAAAAACACAAATGAGGGCTACGTGTGAATTCTAAATTTTTGCTTGTTTATTTAGCACGTTTTATTTCTCGTCCTCAATTACAGGAAATCACACTCATTTCAATGGAAATTGTATGTAATTTGTGGTAAATTATGCGCAATCACAAATCTTTTCTCATAATTGAGACAAAGGTTGCCTTTTATACTCATTTGTAAAAAATGCTATGTAATTTATTTTTTTCTTTTCTGTTAATTATTGTGGCTAATCTCCATCGTGGCATCTGCATAATTTGATGCAGACGGACAGCTGGCTGCAACACACAACTGACACATCTGGTACAGTTCTGTTGGCTTTAACATGCTTGATTTAGTATTATGCAAACTCTGTATGACTAAACTTTTTCTCCCCACTGCATGAAAAGCAAAGAAAGCGAAATAAATAAATAAATAAAAGCACAATCTTTTCAATGTGACCAAACAATACCAATGTAGAAAGAGGCTTATAATAGGCCTGAAAGGATCAGGGGTGTCCTCATGCCGCTGTTCCTTATTTGGCATTCAGAACCATAATCAAATCGTTTGAGCTGAAAACAAGTTAATGACCAAGCCAATCAGCTTTCCTAAATGAGCGACCGGAATAGACACTAAAACTACGGGAGAGCTGATGAGGCTCCGCAAAGCTGGAGGCAACACAATGCACTTCCAATTAGGCTGCTGACCGCTGCTCGTTGGATATCAGTTTGCATGGAAAACTTGGCTTTATTGGCTTTTTACTTCAGTGAACTCCACAGCAGAGACGTTAACAGTTAATTATAAAGACTAATCTTTGACATACCTCTCATAAGCATTAGAAGTAGCCATTAGAAAAGGAGCAATGCTGTGTGAGGAATTTGCTTTGAAAAGCTGTTACAATTGTGACGTGTTTGACCGAGAGAGGAACCTTCACTGCATTTCAGGCCTTCACTGCATTTCAGGACCTTTATTCTAAAGTCAGCTGAGTTATTTAACTCGATTGTCATCTTCTCCTTATTACTTTGGGTACCAATGTTATTAGCCTTGGCCATTTGCTGGTGTGTTTGAACCATTGATTGTACAGCATTGATTCATTATGGATTATCTGTAAACAACACAAGGTCAAATATATACATCAGGTTAAAACATGGTGAAGAAAGAGATGAGCCGAAAGGCAAAACCCTCAGGTTACAGGTCCAACAGTCTGTGGTCACAAAAGACAAGGAATGAAAAGGTTTCTCATTTTAACATGAAACTTTCTCCTTTTACCAATATAAAGCGTAAATCATAAAAACAGTTTCTAGTTTCTAATTTTAATAAAATATAAACCAGTTAAGCCATAACATGAAACTCACTCGTTTTAATAAGTTTTACATCTCATTAGAGTGAAAAGGTTTTCTGGTTTTACTTCCCCTGAATTTATTTCAAAGTTTTAGCAACTAAATGCTTCCATAAATTCCTGACTTACAAAGAGTTAGTTATTTTGGACCAGGTTCATTTGGAGAACTTTCTCCCTGAACAAATGAAATCCTCAGATGAAAATCACATTTTGTAACTATTTAGCTTTTCTTTGGGTGACTTTATATCTGCTTGGTTGTTGATCTGCAATTTTCAGATGTTGTTCTAAATGCTACTTAAAGGACATTCAACCAGATCAAAATATTTCAATACTCTGATGCTAAGCAAAATGTTGTCACTTATACAACACAGAGAAACTTCATGATTCAAAGCCAAATCATCAAACCTTCTGATTAATTGTGGTAACATATGCTCACATCTACCAGTTGTTATCCTATTCAATACGTTTCTGACATCAAACTCCAGTTGCAAATTTCTGTCAGGTGGTTTTTTATGTTTTGTTTCAATTCTATGTAGCTCTGTAACTTTCAAAATTAACAAGCTAAGTAAAAAAAAGGTGAATGTGGGAGCATCAGTCGACTTTAGTGCATAAATTACGTGGAATGCAGAAAGCTTGGTTAAGATATTAAAAAAAAACAACATGTGTTGATGGAAAACATTTAAGTGCAACAAAAAGCAAAACCAGCAAATTTATTCACGCCATGATAAATATCCTCTCGGTTCTACCCGTGTCTTTATCCTCTGGCCCAGGTAGGCAGGATCCATCGTCGTAAATTATAGCTTTGCAATACGGACGTATTCTGACACTGTAATTACTGAGGAACACTGTAAGGCTAGACCTAAGAACAGAAAATCCACATGTAATTATGTGGAGCTGCACAGAACCAGAAGGTTTAGATTCATTCAAACTTTTGTCTCACTGGGACAAAAATGGCCCGCCAGATTCTCAGCCACCACCAGCCATGTGAAGAACACATCTGTACGGGACTAACGGCTCAAGCTGTTCAAGACGTGCGCATCAAGTGGTGTCAGCAGAAGGTCAGAGTTCACCATCACGCGCTCGCTGCATCACAGGAATCCCGACACTAATAGAACGGCCTTTAATCTACGGCAGAGGAGAAGATAAGAAGACAGATAAGTATGTCAGGAGGTCATCCAAGCAAGCAGGAAACGACATGATCTGTTGAATAATAATCCCACAGGAACGATTACGGCTCTTGGAAAGGGCTGAAATTTATGAAAAACAGCTCAAATGTGCGTGTGTGTGTGCGTGTGTGTGAGTGTGTGTTTATGTGGTTTTGGACTGAGGACTTGAGGGAGGAAGAAAGATGGAGCAGGAAACAGTGGCGTCTGGAAATGATTTGAGGCAGAAGGAAAAATAGAATACTTTGGATTCTTACAGGCTTGAGGAGACGGGCTGGACGACCACAAAGGAAGGAAAAAAACACGTAGGACAGCAAAACCAAGTGACCACATAATCACTGGGGGAACAAAGAAAAATAACAGGGTAGAGAGCAAAATATGAAGATGGATTTAAGACCTTTTTTTAAAAAAATCTTGAAAATACAGCACAAACGATAGAGCTTCTGCAGACAAGAACCAAAAAAAGGTGATTCTTTTACTTTACAGTCAATTCCTGCTCCTTGTTGCCCGATGCTGCCTGGGGCAGGAGAGCCTGTCAATAAACGAAGCCATTTACACGAATGGAACCACAGGAAAAGGCTGGTGTTGCCATTGTTACCTAAAGATTTGCAGCGACGGCATCAAAATGCAGATACGCAACGAAGACAACCAGAGGAAAAAAGGAAACAAAGAGAACATGAAGAGTGATGGATAAAAAGTGGAAGATGAAGGAGGAAAAGCAATAACTTGAGACGCTGTTGGAGCAGCTTGAGCTTCTGTCCAAAACCCTGTTTTACACGGCAGCTGTGAAACAGTTTACTTTCTATCCCGTCTTAACAGCAGTGGCTGAGTGTTTGGTTTTGAGTTCTCGGTCCATGTAGCACTCCCTGCCCTCACTCAAAATTAAAAAAAGTCAAACCAGGGAAGGAGAAGCACCAACAGAGGGAATGAAAAACCTCTGGGTCATCTGTGGGTCATTAGATACACACAAACACCAGGGATGGATATGTAAATGATCTGATTTACAACTCAGGAACATGTGAGTCAGTGTCTTAAAGATTATTTTGGATTACATACATTTTGTTAAGTTAAACCACAAGCTTCAATGTCTTCAGTTGGAACTAAAACTAATGTCAAACTCAAAACCTAGGGGCCAAATCCTCCCCCCACAGTTTTTTTCTGTGGCCATCTGGGCTCCAGATTACGTCCATCTAGTTTTTTGCAATTTTGCAATTGTGGAAATGTGCACACCCCTGCACTTTTTCATACTGACACATCATTGAGAGTTTATTGAAAAAATGTTCCCAAAAAATGGTGAAAAACATTTTGTGATACCTCCCACCTGCAGGTGGCACTATGTACTTAATTTGACACAGTTTCCTCAGTCTTACTTGACATCAAGTTGTAATCGAAAGGGCAAGTAACAAAAAGTTACATTTACTGTCATATGTAAGCAGAAATATTTCAAAATTCCTCAAAGATATTTCTAGTGGCTCCACAGAATCAGTGACTTTGAATAAAAAAAAATCACACAAACAATCATGAAGTCCTGAGTAGGTACAGATCAATGGGAAAAGATGTTCAATATTATTTAATAATCAGAAGTATCTTTCAAAGCTAGTTATTAATATTTTAACAGTTTTTAAATAGGTTTTATCAATACATACTCACACAACTGGCACAACCTTGAAAACATTCAAGATTTTGATACGGGAAAATAAAAATACAGTCCTGCTCCAACACAACGTAGGCAAATGCAATTGAGATTTAATCTGACATTTTATTAATGGGTCTATTCTACCAATCATAAGCAAAACCTGCGGACTGCGTCACTCGGAAATTGGTTGCACTATATTATTTTTAGTAGCGTCAGAGTAAATGGGGACTGAATGCAAATGCACAATACGTGATTCTAACGTTTTTATTACAAACATGCCGAAAAGCAAGTAAGATGTAAATAAGATCTTTCCTGATATTATTCACAATCTGCAAAGCTAAGCCAAGGTTCTGATTCTGCGAGTCATTTTTACTCGTTAGATTACCTCAGTAATCACATCCCCTTGAGCTCCGATTCCTACGTATTTGCCGTGAGAACTATAGAAATCTGCTCTCCACCGAGGATCATTGAAAATGCTATTAGCCGATCCGTGCGGCGCTGGGCTGCGCAACAGTTCCACACAGCTGCCAAGCCGCCACAGACGGAGGACAAAGTGGGGCTGGCTAAAAAGAACTGATGATGCTTTCAAGTTCCTGGCAAACATGTGACTTTCGGAGGGGAGCAGATAATGGATGGCGGCAGAAGCAAAATGAAGAGATCAACTAAAATTGCCGAGCAGTAGGGGAAAGAGAGGAGGAACATAGGGGGATTTGTGTCCATGTATGGTTAGCCATGTGTGTTCATGCTTTAGTGAGCTCAGAGTCTGTTCCAGCATGATGAATAGGGGCTAGAGATATTAAAATATGAGACAGAAAGAGAGAGAGAGAGATATGAAAGGGGAAGCTGAGAGGATAGGAGGTGGAAATCCGCTTTTTTCCCCCCATTCTTCCCGAAAGAGAAATGAGAGACTTAATCCTCGGGGGCTTACATTTGTTTTTTCCTCTCTATCTCCCTGTATTTCAGTATTCACTTTTCTCTTTTTGCTCCACCTGATCTTTGCATTTCTTATGGCTCTGCTTGTTTTTTTTTCAGTTCTGAGCGCCGTCATCCATTATCCATATTTGCATCTCTTCTTTCTTTCCTTCGCATCCCTCCATCCCAAAATCCCCCTTCTCTCCCTCCTTCCACCCCCCTCTCCTTCCTCATCCTCCAACCCACTAGAGATACTGATGCAGACTTTATCTAGCTAGGTTAACATTTCCGTTGATTCTCTATTCAAAATATGATGCATTCTTTTTTATATTTATTAATAATCAATATGTATGAGTGAAAAACACAGATTTAGGTCAGACTGTACTATTTTTTACTATTTTTTCTTTCCATCTCATGGAAACCCAGTACAGGTGGCTTTCAGGAGGTAAGCTTGGCTGACTGTAATCTCATATTGGAAGGTGGCTTCATTTTGTGCATCTCTGCATAGCTATAAACAATTTCCCATCCATTCCAAAATGTCATTTTGTCCTCATAGTGAATTGTTTAAGCTTTTATATTAAATACTGTTACTTTATATCATCACTCAGGTCCCAAAAAGCTGTGGCGATGACATCATCACCGATGCATAAATGACACTGAGGATGACAGGAAGTGGAATCCAACGACGCTCTGTCTTTACCTCTAGTCACTGATTTAAAACTGATTGCGATTGTTGACACTTCATGCGTTTAAATTTCTGAATGCAGAAACTGAAGGTTTGTGACCAATTTATGATCAGCAATTTATGCCAAAGCTTAAGTTCATAATACCAAAAAAAGCTGATCAATATGAAAAGATACAAAAGTAGCTTTTCACTCCATATTTCCCTGTTAGGCCAATCGACTCCTATGACGTCTGACAAATCAGGACCTTGATCAAACAAAAACACCTCTGACCAACCTCCTTTCAAACAATGTTATTTATTATAGTCATAACTATTATGGTAGACTTTATATAGATGACAAGAATTTATTTGTCATCGCTACATTTATAATATTGAATTTTCATACAGTCACTGTTGGAGCAAGCTTGAAAACATTTGATATTAAATGATCACAACTAGAACAGACAACATGTCAAATGACCAGAAACCCTGATGAAGTTTAAACGGGGGAGAAAAGGGACAGTGTGTTTAAATTCTCCCCAGGTTTTCCTCCACAGTATTTTATTGATGTGTGCCTTTTCTATATCTGGCTCTCAATCAGTCAGACAGCTGGATAATCAATAGTGGTAGAGGGCGTTAAAACTCTGCATGTGTGTGTGTGTGTGTGTGTGTGTGTGTGTGTGTGTGTGTGTGTGTGTGTGTGTGTGTGTGTGTGTG
>CAEGAF010068188.1:0-15659 GCA_903067075.1 Micropoecilia bifurca | reverse complement strand
ACACACACACACACACACACACACACACACACACACACACACACACACACACACACACACACACACACACACATGCACTCCAGAGCTGCATTGAACTTTCATCTGTTTGTTTGGACATATTCCCTACCTCTTGATTAATTTATGACTTCTTGAAAGATGGAGGCTGTGCTCAATCTCAGGTTTAAAAGCTTCATGTTTTTCTTGCTGTCTCAGAAATACATAAACACAGACACTCCCTCTCGTGATATGAACGTCTGGTTTTTTTCTCAATTTATAACATGTCAGGGTTTTGAAGTGACTCGGTAGTTTTTTTTTCATGACATATTTGATAATGTTTAAAAATCTTAATATTTATTCCTTTAAATTATAGGTCAATGTTCTGCAGAACACTATATACATTTTTGAATAATTTGTTGTTTGTGAGAGCAAAGGTGACATCTTTGGGTTTTTTTTCCCTTTTGAATTTGATACATTAATCATTTGTTTTAATCGTGAAGACTTGGCTTTCTAGAGATACGTCAAACATTAAAAGTTAAATAAATTATTCCTGAATAAATACAGGGCTAAAATGACATCTGTCTTTAGATTTAGAAACACATAGGGTGACAAAAGGGTTCATAGTAGATATTTCTTGAAACTTGTCCTTCTGGCCCTATGACTAAGTCAGACTAAAATCTTCAGCCTTTTTAATGTAGCTGAAGATCCAGTTTAAGTCTCAGTATGTAGCAGTAATAGCTAGAGCCTTTAAGTTAAGTGATTTTCAGAAATTGTCAATGTTTTCCTTTGTTAAATAGATCTGACCTCCATCTGAGAAAGCAAATAATTCTTAAAATGTTAAATCCTCTTCCTGTCTCTCCAGGCCCACATCTGATTAGTCTCTATTAGAGATCAGAGAGGTAAGAAGGAAGTATCCTGCTGATTCATGAGCCGAGTGCTGTGTTACCTTTGGATAAGCCTGGCCACCCTGCTGCCTCACCACTGTATTTTATTACAGTTTTACAGAGTTTATTAGAGCCCATGTTGCTTTTTAATTCCAACAACTAAAGTCTATTGTAAAACATGGAGTACAATTACTTTGTATTGGTGGTTACTTTTGTAATGAATGACTGTCTGGAATAATAAATAAATGAATGCCCTGTGCTATTTATATTTGGAATAAATCTAAATTCATGAACCTAAAAATCTGCAATACTATCAATTGGAAAATTGAGTAGAAGGAAAAAGGTTTAGGCAAAAGGTACAAATTCAACACAGATAAAGTCAGTTTTAAAATTATTTGACACCAAAACCTGCAAGAGTTGCCTCATACAAACACATTTTAGTAAATGCTCTACTACTGTGGTGTTTCTAAGTTCCACCAGTAACAACATTGAAGTGTATTGTTAGGGCTATGGAGGAATTCAGGTTAGCAACAATCATCTGCAGTGTTGGTTCAGGTGTTTATCATCCTTTCCACAGTGATATGGTTCTGTTAATCAAACTCAGATAATCCAGAAACGACAATCAACAAATTGCTTAAGCATTAAAGTTATATTAGTTATATGTTTTTTGTGTATTTCGTCAAAGCATTGCAACTTAGTAAACCTAGAAACATTGTGCTAAGAACAAAACCTCCTAAAACTTCCATTAATTCCATTTTTTAAGGTCTTCTGTGTATTACTGTAGCATGGGCTCTTTAAAACTTACATCAAAAAGATGCTTGATAAATTCTTTACTCAGTATCTTGAATATCATGAATGAGGGTATTTGGGCCTTGGCAACTACTAAAAGAGAGTAACTACAGGATGGCTGTGATAGAAGAGGACTTTCCATTTGCATTTTAATAGATGCCATGTTTATTCAACATTCTCAGAGGCAGGAAATTAAAACTGGCATAATTTGTGTGATTGGACATTTTCGGTTTGCAGCATTTTTAAACTACCTTGGGTTTCACAGACGAAGGGTGCTATTAGTCTCTTTTCAGTCACGTGGTTTACTTTTAGGTGCTGCTTTACTTTGGACGACGTAGAAGATGAGCAAACTCTGGCTTTCAATCTACCCATCTGCCCTCTGTGTATAAAAAAGACATCAAACTGAATTCCATGTGCCTGAAGAACAGAGAGGACACTCGCTTTAAGGGTCTGTGCCGAACAAGACATCAAATCTGCAAAGCCGCTGCCTCTCACAGAGTCTGTCACACAAGCTCGTCAACTTGTTCTCAGGCATCATTTGTTGTTAAAGTTGTTGGTGTAGCAGTTGTTGTTTTCTCGGGTTGATCTGTGTCTGAAAACAACTGAGCAACTTCCACAAAATGTCTAAGACTGATCACTGCATTCTGCCATCCTATCCTGTCACCCTGTGTGCTTGGTGGAATTCAAAACACTTTGCTTTCAAAATTCTCCAATATGGAGAAGGGTGAGGAAGCAAATTGGCATCTTTCTGGTTTGTTTGTGCGCCTTGTGAGTCTACCTAACAGCCAGCAGGCCAGAAGACAACAGACGAGTGATTTCGGTTACATATCTGAAGTCAAGCAGCGATATAACACTGCCTGCCAAAATGACGCTCAAGTGTTCTGTAATGACTACATTGTTTTTCCTCCTTCTTTCTCGCCAGCCTGATTCTGAGCGGCAGGCAGGAGCACCGTCGTAAGCTAGCGGCACGCCGAGGTCTGTATGCTCTGAGAACTTAAGGAGTTTTGAAAGTTAAAAGAGGGCTTTTCTTCTCCCTGATACTGTTGTGATGTTTCCCCGGCTGTCTTTTGTGCTGCAAGTTCACCAGACGATGCTATTATGTTAGAGGTAAAGTAATATGGCTGTGACAGGCTTCAGTATCCATTTGAAAAGCACGTTTGGAAGACAGCCTCGTGTAGTGCAACTACCTCCTTTAAAAACTGCACTTTTCCCTCATGCACACTTTCAAGAATCTTGTTAAACACAAAAGGAGCAGCACCCGCTTCTGTGGGACGAAGTGGAGGGTGATGGGGGAGAAAGGAAGCGGGAGAAAGGGGGGAAAAATAACTTTCAAAAAAATATATTATGAATGTGCTTGCCAGGTATATGAATGTCGACTTGAATTTTGTGCAAAAGCATGAAACGGTGCAGTTAAAGAGCTTAAAGGCTGACCTTGAAAAGTCTGCCGTCAGAATCGTGTTAGTAGACCTGCTCCTCGCCTGTCAAGGTACGGCAGAATCACGACATTGTTTATTCACTTTGATTTGTCAAGGATGCATGCGAGAGTATTGACAAAAGATCTTTCCTCGCCGCTTCCCCTGCCTGTATATCCACTTCTGTGTTTGGATCTTGCCGTCCCTGTGCCTTGTGCACCTGAGCCGAGCCTAGGCAGGGGCCTTTTTTTTTTCTTTTCAATGCCCCACCCTAATTATATACTTCTTCAATTGGCCCTTAGAGGAACATTGATGATTTTCTTCTCTTTTTTTTAAAGGGTCAGCGGCGCCAATTAGAATTAGCACCGGAATAGGCTGAAGTGTTTGTCATGCGTGTCACACGCTGCTCTCTTTCTCCAGCCTCGCCTTCCCCCATGTGCTCTCCATATGGGGGGTGGTGAAGGGCTTGATGGGGGGTGCCGTCCGTACGGGGGTCTGTGGTCCTCTCAGTGTGGCACATCAAACTCTATAAAGGGAATCATTTATGTGCCACTCCCTATTACTGAACAGCATGGAGACAGCTAATGAGAGCCAAGGCAAAAGGAATATATCCACCACTTTGCTGGTAGACAGACACTGGCAGGGAAAGAAAACCAAGAGTCTTCAGGGAATCATTGTTTTCAGGGGAGAGGGAAAAAAAAGAAAGAACAAAAGGAATATGTGTGTGTGCGTGGGCGTGTGTGTGTGTGTGTGCGTTATTCTCCGACCTGCTTCATCTATCAGTTTATTTATTTTTTTATCCACCCGCTAGCGGTGTACTTGAGCTACAGTAACAGCTTGAGGTGAAGAGTCTGTAAAACACACACCGTTTTGCGAGCGCTGTGTGTGCATTTCTTTTTTTTTTAGCCCCCCTCCCCTCTCTGCTGCTGAATTCATGATTAGCAATGATGAGGATAAATATGAGTGTGTTAATGTGTAAATAAATGTATGCCCTGGATGTGTTTTGTGCTAACGGACACTTAGGTGTAATCATGTAGCTTTGCGGCGCGAGTGCAGATGTGCGCATGTACGTCTACGTGAATTCACACGTGCACATAGGGGTCTAGTGGTGCTGATAAAAAGGTAGCTGTGACATTTCCAATTTGCCATGCACCAGCCCACTCCATTTTCTTCCCTGCTGCCTCTTACATGGTAGAGTAAGCCTCTAGGATTGACAATAATTACAGCCTGCATAAAATGAAGAGGGTAATATGAACACAGCTTTGCCATAATTGCCTTTTCATTATTTGCTAACAGTGAGCTATTCAGTCATAAGAAAGAGATTGCATAGTAATTGGCTGACAATGGGAGGCTGAGGCTCTGTTCAGAGGCTGTGGTAATTTTTGTGTTGCTGTGAAGGTTTTTTGAGGGGCTTTTTTTTATTAAAAATCTGAAGCATTAAACTGTAATTTAAAACTACAATTTCCAGCATGAATGAAAATCTGGGTATTAACATGAGCTCCTATTTAGAGTGGAACATCCTATTAGCAGTATTAGCACTATTTGGTAACTTTCCATATGGGCCGCCTCTCAGCCCAAATGGGATTTAAGACAGCTTTGTTTCTCTTCTCAGTCAGTCTGACACATCAACAACACAAGGTTGTTTACACCGGTGGGAAAAGACACCAGGCAAGATGGATGCAGGGATTTCGTTTGTGGCAACAGAGGGTCAGGAGTGGAAAAAGTTCCCAAAATGCACATTATTAGAAGTGCAATCAGACTCGTTTAGCTTTCTGACATGTGGTTAATGTCCATTTAATGGTGTGGGACACCTGGACTGCAAGATTTCTAGTTTGATGCACTTTTTCCCAGAAGCATCAGAAAACAACTTGAAAATGTTGTGATTTTCAAAGATATTCCTATAATTATTATTACTCTAAATAGTGACTTTGAAGGAACTCATGATATGGTGTTACAATAAAACATAAATGTACAAATTGAAATAAATTGTACTGTAAGAGGTGCAATGCTTAAAAAAGTTATTAAAATGTATTAAAATATATTATTTAATTGACAACATTTAGAACATGAACCATGCTTTTCTACAAAGTTGGGTAACTACTTACATTCATTCACTTACTTGAAGAAATATGAAGACATTTCTGAAGGACTATACTTATAATTTATTTTTTACCTTTTACTGCACCATACTTTTTACTTTTATCTGAGAAATATTACAACAGAGTATCACTATTCTTACATAAATAAAACTGCTGGTTACTCTGCCAACTGAGTAATTTTACTGAATAAAGACCAAAGACATTTTAACCAAAAAATCAGCAGACACAGACCTACAGATTAGAAAAAAAGTGAGACCTCTTGTTAGTTCATAAGTTTTGTTGTTCAGTTATCATTTTCTACGTGCTGAGTCCACAATATATTGTTATTTCAGCCGTCATTTTAGTCTTTAAAATACCTGAATGTTCACAAAACTTCATATTTTTGCCTGTGTGATGACCTAATTTTACATATTAAAATAAGATGTTTGGATCAGCTACTCATTATTCAAGCAAACTTTTTTATTAAATACATTTTCACTATTTCACTAATTTGTTACCTTTGCAGTGCTTTTACCTATTATGCTTCAAACATTTTTGTTTTATTATGATTATGTTTCACAAGTCAGAATTATTGGTGTGCGTTTTAAATGGACTAAGCAAAACAGATGCCTCAAAGAAGGCCGCTCATATTGTCTTTTTTTCCCCCACATAGTAGTTAAATGTGTTAGAAATATAGAAATGTGTTTCGTTTAGCATTTGTTTGTGACCATACTAGAAAGCCCACTCTCTGATTTAGGACCAGGCTGGCTGGCACCAGACAGCTGAACCGTGCCAGCAGCGCCCATCCTTACAGGCACTTCCTCTTCCTCAAACCCTATTCCTCACTGTGGCTAACAAACCATTCAGACAATCAATATTTATCTTATATAGAGTGCCGATCCTCAGTAGCCATAATCGTTTAGCTCGAGTGCTTGCATGAGTGAAAAATAAATTACATTTACAGTGCTATCACTGAGGGTCTGGTGTTTCCCAGGCATTAGCAGATATTTAGAGATGACCAAATGTGGTAGGACATTAAAGAACATGGGTAAAAGAGATTGATTAGATGAGCAAACAAGAGGCCAAGCAGATGTGCAGAGTAAGTGGAGGTTAATATGATTGCTGAACTGAGGAATTACCCAGTCGAGTCACTTAAACTAATATTGACTCTTAAGTTTTTATTTCAGTTAAAAATGAGAGCTGTACTTCCCCACCTTGACTTGTACTCTTTTTTTTATATTTCATGCATATATATATTTTGTGTGCTTTTCTGGCTTTTAAGCAAAAGGATTTTAGAACATATTATAAAAAGCCAAATATAAGAAAACTCCAAATCTAGCTACCACCATAGAACAATAGAAAGAAGTTTCAAATGAAACAAAGTTTTCTGGTTGGCTCATTATTTTGACCCGCACCTAAAAATCAGAATGCAAAGATGCGTCAACATTATTATACCATGTATCTGGTCAGTTAAAACGATCAAGAACTTTTTTTATTCCCCGTTTGGTTTTCGTACTGTATTGTCTGGGATCATAGAGCTTTGGTTCACCAGCCAGGCAGGGCCCTCTTTATGTTTGAGGTGCATGTTGGTGTCATAATTATCTTACGCCACGGGGTTGCTGCTCTTATTAGTAATTAGCTCCAACCAAAACTGATTGGTATGGGTTCCTCCACTCATCCCTTTTAATGTTTAAACATTTACTTTGTGCTTGAAGGATTTGTTTGTATATATCTTGTGTGTGATGAGTGCTTTTCAAGTAATTGGCTCCTAGGGGACAGCACTTTCCAACAGTTAAAGAATAATTACAACCCTATGAAATGTTAAACTGCCCCGACTGTCTTTTCGCATGGGCTTAATTGCGTGCAACAAGTAAGGCAGGCTTTTCATTTTGTTCCATCACAGGAATGGACTGAGCTCACATGGAAACACACAGAAATTTTGTCGAGCTGTAAATAGCCTCTCATATGGTAATTTTGTAGGACACCAAAGCAGTTTGAGAGGCATAGAAAGTGATAATAGTAGATAGTTTTTTTTATTTTGGGAAGACATGAGACAGTGTTTTTATGCTCTAATGGACTTTGGAATTTAATCATTATGAAGAAAATCTTAAAAGAGAAAAGACATGATGCAAAAGCTTCAGGAATTGGAAATTATTTATGTATGGCCATTGTTTTTCCGAAAAATAAGACATTATTTGAAGAGAGATAATAAACTGCATTTTATACTCTTATTTTATTTGAATATGTAGTGTACTTAGTTTGATTTGCAGTTACTTTTCTGTCTTTGTCTATTCTTCTCTAAAACTTCCCTGACCCATCTGGTGCGTTCCTTGGTTTTCATGATGATGCTTCTCATTGGTGGGATCAAGTTATCGTTTTGGAAGTCACCATTAAGTCTCAAGTCTTTGAAAACAAAAGTCCCAAATAGAATCCAAAGTCAAGGCATCCAAGTCTCTGGTTGAAATGAAGACCTGAACATTTTCATTTCAAGTCCTAAACATTTATGTAAAATAATTTAAAGGATGGGTTATGTAAAGTTGGCTTTTGTGAATTATCAGGTTAATTCACTGTTTCTTTGATTTCATCATGCATGTTTGAGAAATCTCTGAATGTCCCTTGGCAACCATTCGGGGATGCCTAAATGCTTGCTTCCACAAAGCTCCGCCCATTTCCATAAAGCCCCTCCTCCTTGTCTAATAAAGAACCCTCCCCTATGGGGGAAAACCCCTCAGCCAGATATGTTTATGTATTGTGTGACTCTTGGATTTGTTTACTACCATGTTGCTCACATTAGAGTACATCTAACCAGTATTTTAACTTTATCTTATACTGGCAGAATCTGTGAGAGGTGAACTGCAAAAGCATTTAGTTTTCCTTTGCGCACACAAACCTCTGGTATCCAACACAGCTTCGCCACACATGCATATTTAAATCCTAATCGTCTGTTGTATCTCTGCAAGCTGATGACTTACTGCAATGCTCGGTATGTGTTTGTCTTCCCTGCTGTGTTCTTAAATAGTGTGTTTTACTGTTTTTTGATCCAGTGGGTTTCTCTCTAAATGCACCACTGATTTAAGAGGGGTGAACAGGAACTGTGGTCTGCATGCTTCTCATTCCTTCTTAAAATATATCTCTGTCTTGTCCCTTTTTAGAAAGATAATGCAGGTTACACTGTAGGCAAATTAAATTATTCAACTTATGTGGGACTCATCCTTTTAGCCCTCTTTTTGGCACATCTACTAACTTTCCTATGTTCACAGATTTGACTATTCCATACAGGTGCCATCAACTCCCAGCTTCTAAGAACTTACTGTAACCTAAAACATCTTTCCGTTTTTCCTTTCCTTGCTTGTCTAGCCGAGAGAAAATACTGTATTCAAGTGAATTATATTGAGCTCAGTTCGGCAGTGGTGGCATGCATTTTGCCCAGTGGGCCCTTTGTAAATAAAATGTTATTACACGCCTGGATATTTCATGCTCTGTGTGAACACAGAGCTTACTGGTGCCATACTTCCATGAGATCACATGCAGATGTTAATCAGAGATTAACACACTGTCAACACAGGCCTCAATCAGCTTCTCAAACTGCCGTGCTTCCCAACATACTGATTAAGAGATGAGCCTGTCATGCAGAACTCGCCCATTGCTTTCTATTCAAGGATCAGATGTGCTAATAATCATATTCTGAATTCAAAAATCCAGTAGGAAGTTCTGAGGTCTGTGTTGAAGTGAGGCGGATGTGATGCGCAGCCAGGAGATGCAGTGCCTGTGTATGTTGTTGAGATGTTGCGACATAGACCAAAACAAACTATGGTATATTTGTGTACGTAAAGAAAAACCTACACATTTTTCATAGTTTTCACATATAACAATCTGAAAAGTGTGGCATGTATTTGTAGTCAGAAAACACACTAAAGAATGTGCTTTGCTTTTAAGGTAGCACTTATCTCAGAACACTCCAGGCCCAAATGAAACCTAATGTTTCATAATGCTGGGATAGGGTACCTGGTCAGAGTTGACTAAAAGATTAATGGAGCTAAACACAGACAGAAAGGAAAGAAAAGACTTAGAAGGTTCACCTTCTACCAGGACAATGAGTGTGAATGCACACCTATAGCTTTCATTAATAAGTATAACAAGGTTTTAATGTTACAAAATGCAAAAAACAAAAACAAAAACAAAGAAAAATGTGAGTATTGAATACCATCACAATAAAGGAATAAAATGTGCTGTTTGATAAAGCTCATTGGTCAGACTGAAAGTACATTTTCCCAAAACAATCTTTAAGCAGATATTAAACGAGTTTTTCTTTCACTCTTGATATTTCAATATTGAAAAGCTTTTTTCATTAGTCTGATGTAATATTTTAAGCTTACATACAATGTTTACATGAATGAATTAATAACTGTATTAGTCTCTTAGGATAAAAATTAACAATTGATCCTTACTGTAAGCAGGAAAATCACCATAATTAACAGAAATAAAGGTTTAAAAAATCTATTTAATGTGTTTTACTTTGTGAGTTTAGTTTCTATAGTGAATGAACCTTTCAATAATATTTAATAAGTCTGATGGGTCTGTAGATTTATAGGCCATTGTTAAAGACAATCACATGGGGACGGCCATTTTTAGACGCTATGCTAGTGAAGTACATACAATGTATTAGATAATTTTATGGTTGTTGTGATGAATTTAGAGATATAGCACTTTGTGCCTGCAAGACTGAGCCCTATGATCCAAAAGGGAAGGAACACAGCCCATGGCTAAACAAATCCTTCTTTGTTTTGGGGTGCGCTGAGTGATCTCCATTGAGAGGAGGGGATGGGTAAACACGGCTAGCTCTATAGAGCTACACATTGTAAACACACAGTGCTCATTAACTATAATGAGATGTTATGAGGAACCCTTGAGCTCATTGTGTGCCTTCTACAGAACTACGTCCCCGGTATTGTTGTTGTTGTTTACACCAAGCAAATCATGGTTTTAGATGGGGAAAAAAAAAGGTTCTGCATTCCTCATACTGCTTTCGCCCACTAATAATGAACGCCAAGGGAGGTGGTTCAGAAACACCTTTATTCATGATAACCTTTCAGGAACTTGCTTTGCCCAAGCTTTAAAGTAGGGTATGCGACTTATGTTGGAATGTGAGTATCTGCATGTGAAACATTTGCTCCTTTATGTTCATAGCATCATCGTACTCCTCCTTAGTGTAGTCATTGAGGTTTAGGCTACTTATTATATTAATAAAGCAAGGATTTATGAAGATAATAAAAAGTGAAAGCAAAATGAGAGTTCGATTCAGATTTGCTCTCTCAATAACTAAGAACCTACATTACTCTGTAGCTCTGTGTTTCAAGTGCTACTCTCTTTCCTTTTTGTGTCATTCATGGCAGCGCCAGGCCACCGCCATGCAGCACTGCTCAGCATTTCGAGCCTAATTACAAATGTGCCAGCAGATGCTGGCAAAGAAACAGGGAGGGTATGAGTCTAACATGCATGGCTAGCATAGCCTCTTTGACAACAATGAGTGGCTTCACCTTGACTGTTAATTGCCCCCCGCTCGGGTCCCTGGTTCTCACTTGCTGCATCCTCTTCTTCCATTCTTTCCCTTTTTTGTGTCCCTGCTGATTGGGAGCAATCTGATTCGGTTGACAGTTGGTTGAGATTTCTCAGCCACATGCAGCCTGACACTCCTAATTAGATGCTGCTATATGGCGGTTTACATTAGACAAACATTTGTGCAGGCCATGGGAGATGCCAGCTTTTGTTTGGAGAGCTCTTTAAACATGCACACACACACTCACAGAACACACATACATACACACACACAGAGAAATCTTGCAAGAGAAACAGACGAGTTAGCTCATTTGTGCCTGCTTCCAGAATTTGTGTGTTGTGTGTCTGTCTGAACCATTTCACGGATTTGGATAACTGTGCAGATAATGAATTTTAAATCCTGTCTCAGAGATGGCACATTGGTAAGGAACCCTTAAAGTTAATTTGCTTCCTGAAAATCATTAACATATTCCTGGTTATTGGCAGAAGAAGCTGCACTTGTTGTTTTTGTTTCGTGCCTTCGGCTTGCCAGCAGCAGAGTATAGATTCATGGCTAGCTGCAGAGATGCTCACTTGATAAGAGTCTTGCAATGATATGCTTGGCTCCAGTGTCGACATATTTCCATCAGGCCTGCCTTTTAATTTTCTGAATAAAGGCCACCCCCTTCACACCCCCTACAGTTATCAGCTCCACAATCACTGGCCTTTTCAAAGCCAACAAACCAGATTTCAAATGGTCTGTTCAGACTGTGACAAGATGTAGCTCATTTCCCTTACAGACCCACAGCAAGGTCACCGGTCTTTTAGATTCATTCTGTTGGAAGAAAAAGAGGAGGGGAAGGGGAGGCACACGTAGAGCAAGGCCTCGTCCTCTGCCTGGAGGTCAGTCCAAACCCAGTCATCATATTCAGCTGGATAAGGGAATTGGAAAGATAAGTGTGTGAATGCGTGGGTGCGTGTGTGTGTTCATGTCCGCCTATTCTCATATAGGTGTCCATTCATTTCACACACTGTGGACATATGATGTTTTTTTTCTGTATTTGTTTTAGAATATTTCCATTTTGTTGCAAATATGAACTTAGTACCACAAATAAGTGTGTGTCTGCTCAGGAGTTGTACAGTAAGTGTGGATCGTAGACATGTTAGAGAGGTAATACATCATTACCATATCCCTACCGTTGGCTATTCTAGGGGATTTTCTATAATAGGAAGGCCTTTGTACATTTGCCTGTCCTCTTGTGTGGCTTTTGGGCTTGTCAGCCTGATAGTTTAATCAGCCAACCTGTCATAACCAGTGCTGGAGAAGGACTTTGCCCTGTAAATGCAGATTTATATCTAAGTTACATCAATGAATTACATTTTCTGTCTAAATAGCAGAGAAGCTGGTTAAGGGATGTAATAAAGCTAATCTACATACAGCCCTGGGTGGATAATCACATCTAATAAGTGGGACTCACGCCCCTATTAGCTGGGAAGCGATGGGGGAGGACGGAGGACAATTCAAGGAGTCAGCTGTGCTTGCTAATTATCTCTTTGCAGTAGGTGATGCCTGTGTATGTTTGCCTGAGAGCTGTTGTGACATGTGAGTGTGTGGATTTGGATTCCACTGCTTATGCAGCAGGTTTTCAGCCCCTGCAGACACTGCCTATCTGTGCAAAGGTGTTTTTGATGAGTGCTTCCCCATTTAAGAAGTAGTGTAGGTTTACTAAAAAAGTTGTTCACATCCTTTTAAAATTGATCCAACTTCATAACTCATCCATGCTGCAGCAGCAAACACAAGGTACACCTGCTGTAATGCACATACATCACTTACATGCTTAAAGGGCTCATTCAGCATTCAAAACATTGGAAACGTAACAGTGAACTTTGCTATATTTTGTCATGTTGCAGACAAAAGCTTTACTGTTTTAAGAATTTCTTATAAACAAAATATGAAAATGTGGTGTGCAATTGCAGCCAACCTCCTTAGTCAAATCTTTATAAAACCACCCTTCTCTGTGACTACAGTTACATGTCTTGCTGTCTCTGTTTATACCAGATTTGAACAAAGATTAACATTTTTAATCATTTTTCTTTGTTTCCCAGTTGGATTTGGGTCTAGTCCATCTTAACACATGAATATCCTGTGATTCCAATAAAACTGTAGCTTTTTTAGGGTAGTGGTGAATGGTGAAACCACCTTGTTTATTGGTGGTCTCTAACCAATTTTCTCCCAGGATTCCCTGTATGTAGCTCCAACCCCTTTCCATAAACTCAGAGCAGCTTCTTCTATAAAGCATTTTACTTGTTGGCAAAAAATTTAATTTTTGGTCTAATCTAGCACCATCCTTCACTTATATACAGTTTGTTCATAAATGTTCTCTGACAAACCTGTGAGACTGGTTGTATTTGTACTGAGAATAAATTACACACAGGTGTGTAATATTCACTAAGATTTTGAAAGGCAGCTGGATTTTATTTTGAGTAAAAGTTGTAAATATGTCATTGTACTTTTTTCAGACTTATTTGCAAAACTAATTGACAACCATTTATATTTTTCATTTCACTTCTCTTTGAGACGCCATTATCCCATGTAGGTGTCTTGAAGCATGTGGACGTTTGTGGTTGCCATTTAACAAAAGGTGGAAATCATTTAATCGTGTTCCTGTTTTTGTAGGACACCATACATACGGCTGTGCTATACATAAGGTATGCTTTGCCCTTTTAAGTGTTGCAGCACTTTTGAAATTAAGGTTTTCTTTGCATTTGCTTAATTCTCTGACAGGAAAGAAAAAAGAGGTGGGAAAGAGAGGAAGTATTTCAGTTTGAGGCTCCTGGGTTTGTTTCCAAACCCTCGGTGGTTTAACTAAATTATAAGTGCACATTCCTAATAAGTAGTCTTCCCAGGGCCTGCCAGAGGCTGCATCCCAAAAATAAGCCTTGACACTTTAAAAAAATGCCATCTGCTTTGGATGAAGGCAGGACTCAGTCAGACTTCCTTCTCTATGAGCGACTGTAGGCCCTGAGGTGACAAACTCAACACCTCACTGCCTTAATCTTCCTGTTTCTTTGACCTTCCCCTGGCATTGCCCTGTGCCAAAGCCCCCCTGGGCAACATTACTTAAGAAATTAAAGGTCTTGTGTCAGACTGGACCCTGTAGCCATGTGTCCTCTCTCTCCACACAGATTGAAGGAGTGATTAGCGGCAACCAGGAATGAATTGGTGCTGTTACAGCAAGCTGTAGCAAACTCTCTGACATCTGAGTTTTAGATTTAGAGTGGAAAAGATTCACAAGTTGCAGGGTAGAGGCAAGTTTGGTCCCCTAGATGGAGCAGCTGAGAGTGGATGTGCGTCTCTCTGGCGCTCCCCCGTTCACACCGCTTTTCCTGTTTGATAGTGGTTTACACATCACCCCATGCAGACCACTTAACAAAACTGGCTACTTCATGCTAAATTCCTACAGCAGATGCTTTTGTCTGGGATGCAAATTTTAATTTATTGAGTTCAGGATTAGTGGAAAAGCAATAATTAGTAATTGCTTGTGTGGCTTGCCGCAGGAATGTTGCATTTAGTATACATGTGTGTGAACACTGTGCATATCATAAAAAAAAATTCTCAATGCAGGATTTTTTTTTTGCATTGAGGTTTTCAGGTTGACCATCCCTGAAATATGTACAGCTCAGCCTTAGAGAGGAGTGCTGGGGTAACCTGAGGTTTAGTGTCCTTTCTGAATCTCACTTCACAAGGAAGTTATTCTATCTGTTAATCAATCGCTGTATCATCAACATTAAACAATTGATCAATTTTATATATGCTCCTAAAGAAAGGCACCAAAAGAGAACAGCATGAAGATTTCCATAACATCTGAACATATTGTCATGTCTGCTGATAAAAAGTCCCAATTGTTTGATTATATTATTTGTCTTCTGTGTGTGTAGGTGTATAGCTACAAAACAGGATTTGTGTTCAGGCAGAAAATGTGAAATATTGACTAAATAGTTATAGTCAATTAAACAAAAAGAGACACAGTCAAATGTTCTTTAAAAAAGTTACGTGAGAATAAAAACATGTGTACACAAATTTGTGCCACAAGCAATAGCTACATATCCTCTGAACTTGAAATGTGCTAGTTACAAGTACCAAAATATAACAATGTGTTAAAAAAATTTATTCATATAACCACTACAAGGCTAAAATTAGCTGTTGCATCGTTCTCCTAGATTAACTAAATTTAATACATTAAATCCCATTTAAATGGATTACTACAGAAGTGCTGGAGTGACCAGAGTTTTCTCTGATTGAAGCACTAAGTAACATAGAATACTACCCCCCCGCAGCCTGATGCCACACAATGCCAGTCAGCTGCCACAAAAACACTAAAATGTTGTTTTTTATGATTACATTCATTTTCAGTTTCCTTTCATTGGTTTTGCTATAGTTGCAAACCAAATGTCCCTGAATAAAGATGTTTAAAAGCTTTGAATATTATGGCCCAGTGAAGGCAGAAGGTAATAAAGATGCACGGTCTGACCGGTAACATTAAAAACAGATTTTATTCCATCCTTCTTCTTCTGTGAAGTCATCTGATTGGAATTTGACTTACATATTATATTTCACATGGCTTGCTTTGGAATTAAATTATTCAGAGCACCGCTGACATCATTTTACATTAATGAAAATATAATATGAAATTAATGAACCACTAGCCATTTATGATTTTCCCACCTTACTTATTAATATCACACCACATGTAAAAGTTGACTAAGTAATTGCTGGACAAGTGGTTCAAACACAGTCCTCATCTCTTGCAGAAATATCCTTTTGATTGCTATTGCAGTTTGTGCATCATTAATAATTGACTGCTGTGTTTTTTTTTTTTTTTTTAAAATATTGTTTGCAAAAAAACGTGTTTACCATCATGAAATGTTATTGGGAGGGTGAAGAACACCAGGACCTGAGAACA